>BLKR01000780.1:185000-404551 GCA_011170035.1 Teleogryllus occipitalis | reverse complement strand
GGTATTGTAATGAACCGTCCTCCTCTTATCTATAAAAAAACTATAATCGCTCCTCGTTAGGCGCACCAAAATATGTAATGAACCATTACCTGCTCTAGATCAACTATAATCTTTATAATCGCCCGGCGTTATAACGCCAAAATAATAACCAAAACCCGCTCTTATCAATTGCCCTGGTTATACTCAGCTTCCACCTCCAAGATTGCCCGTCGACTAGCTGCCCCCCCCCCAGAACTTCCGATATTTTCTTACTTACACATAAAATCTGGGCGTGAGGTTGTGGTTGACCTGTACAGGATCTAACAACTATTCGGGCACGTGGGCGTAGGTCATTAACTAGCTACATGTAACAATTAAACTACGTTCGTTTAATTTAATGTCGAACCAAGTGATGTTCGCCATTTATTTTCTGTAATTCCTGTGCTAGTCGTTATTCCAGTTGAAATATATATATATATAATATATAAATACAAACTGGGGTCGTTGCTCTCCCATGACTCACATAATACACTTAACGACAAACAAAATAAACACATAAACACATGAACGATATAATACCCTTAAATTACATGACACAAAATCCAAAATATTTCCATTCATACTGACAATTATAAATAAACTCATTCACACCTGAATGCGCATTCTGCCTGTATATCTATTGAATCTATTTTACGTTAAGACAGAACTTGATCTTGTACAGAAGCTAATTTTAATCTTTCTTCTCCTTCAAAATGTGAATTTCATAACAAAAAAAAACAAAGTTTCATAACTTCCCTTTTGCAGAAAACGCTGTAATCCGCAGCAAACCATTGTTGCGCGCCGTCCTCGATGTATATTACGTAGCATCCTCCAAATCCATCCTCCCGTAGCATTTCTCCATCCCCCACACATTACCAAAATTTTCTTGAGCTCGCTAATATCT
The DNA here is from genome assembly GCA_011170035.1 of Teleogryllus occipitalis. Lineage (NCBI taxonomy): Eukaryota > Metazoa > Arthropoda > Insecta > Orthoptera > Gryllidae > Teleogryllus > Teleogryllus occipitalis. Next base: position 403,629 of record BLKR01000780.1, on the reverse strand, counting down.
TCTTAGCATGTCCTTTCATTCCCCTATCATCCTATTTCCATTACGCAACTAACAACGCGATTATCTGTCTATCGCGTGCTACATTTCCTCCAAAATGTCCTATTGTTGAATATACTGCGACACATAAAATATTTCCGCGTTACGCATTGTTATTTCGAACATCATTGCCTAAACTCACTATATCCATTCATGTTCACCGTGTTTCTCGCACAATTGCATACTAAATTTTTTATCTTTTTCCGGAGCATTCTTCCCCACGTCTGACTTCGAGCTTGCTACGCCTCATCTTTTTTTCATTGTTGCCTTGTGTCTTCAACTTTTTTTTCTGGAACATTTACCGATCGCTTACGTGTCTTTATCAAAAATATCATACCATTTTACTTAATTCTGTCCTTTCCAGGCTATTTCTCTTTATTACTACTTTTAATTATCAATTTATATCTTATTACTATTTCTTATACGATCTCCTCATGTTTATTAACGCCAAAATTGCTTTATTTCCGTCGCTCGCGACGCATCATGTTCTCTCGTAAAAATTCCAAATATACAATTTCAATTGGCATCTCTACTGCAGCTCCTCGATATTTTTCAGAGTTGCGAGTAATGTCATAATTTTCCGCGTGATTTTCTTTGTTAATCCCGAAAGTTTCATTTCCATCGCTTTACGCGTTCTCTTAATTTTTAGGAAAAACCGCTTCTTTACATTACCTTTCTTATGATAACAATGGCTGTAAAAATCTCTCGTTATATTGTCTAAAGTGTACATTCAAAATCACTCATATCTTTTAAACCCCTGATGCGATTCGCTTCGAATAACTTTTGAAATGTTCCTCTAAATGAATGCTATTGATTTGTACTGTCCAAATCGGGATTTTGTCGCGTCTTCTTTAATTCATAAATGCTAATTTTATTAGTGTTACACTGCTTCTGCTTCTACTCCTAATGTGCCATTTTGCTTATACTTGCTCTTACCCAAATTGCTCTGGGATCTAGATTGTTGGCAGCAGAATTATTAGTAACATCCAAGTGTGATTAGCAATCACTTAAATCTGATCTTCACGAAAAGCACTTATCGAATATGAAGATGCTCCAAGAATACAGGTCTCAAATCGCAATTTTCTTCGCGTAATTGATTGATTGATAGTATTGAATTTCGAGGATTATTCAAATTAATGAAGATATTTCGAAGAAAAATCTTGGAATTTTCTCGCTTTGCATGTATTAAATATTTATTGATGTTTTGCTTTCAACTTGACATTACACATATTCATGTGACCAAATAACAAAAAATCATATTGTGCTGTAAATCGAATGGGGTATTTGCCGTGTCTCTTTATTAGATATCAATCTGCAACTAAGATAGTGTGGAATTTCTCGAGTAGAATCTGCTAATCTCATGGAATGAAATATTGCCGAGCATTCGGAACAAGCGCATAATGTATCGTAAACTAGGGACGTAATATACCGTCTTTTCTCTTTTTGACATTCATGTTTGAAGTAAATAATTATACATCGTTTACAACGCCATTAAACTATTGATTTGTAATTGTTATTTGTAATGTTTAGATTATAATAGCGAAAACGAACAAACATTATTGTCTGTCATGTGTACACTTAGCAACAGCAAATGGTAATGCTTCATTGAACACTGTGTTTCATTCATGCTCTCACGAATGCATTAATTATTACTACACGTTTAGTCACATAAAGGTTTTTGTATAGCGACGAATGAAAACGCAGAGAATGTAGCGTGCCGTCGAGGTGGATGCTAGCCAGAGGGAAAACTTTCTTATATTTAATGTCTACGCATTTGTATATACGTTTTGCGAATTTCACACCTTCGACCAAATATAATGAAGATGATAATAGTCATCGCGACCGCATACACGACCGCGTCCCATTGGAAAACGAACGTCATCGTCCCTATACGACAACCTTTTCCGAGCGAGGAGGAAAAAACGAGGAGAAACCGGCGCGATCCCGTCGGCCTCGAGTGAAGAGCCGGCGGAAAAGCAGCAAGGTGACGTGGAAGTAGCTGGGAAACATGCTGCAAATACTAGGTTGCGTGGCGGACAACTGAATGAGAAGGGAGAAGAAAGATGTGAATGAGGAGAAGTGGAATGACATATTTTGTTTAATGAGACTCGGATTCCATGAGGGAATAATGAAGTGAGAAAGGAAGGGGATGGGAAGGGGAAGAGGATAGGATGAAAAGAATCAAAGAAAAATGAAAGGAAAAGACAGAAAATATGAAAATAGAGCGATGTGACACGCAGGGGGAATAATCGGATCGAGGTTTTCTGAGAGAATTCTGAAGCGCCTGAAGGAATTGTAGCAACAACAGAAGCGGTATTGGCAAGACGAGAGTCGAACGAAAAGAAAAGCGGTAGCGTGGGTTGAAGCGGTAGCGGTGGCGGTGGCGGCGGAGGCGCACGCGGAAGTCGAGAAGAGAGGCGGAAGAGCGATTCCGGTGCGCTTCACAAAAGGAGGGCTGTATAATATGCGATATGTGACATTTTTAATGCCACCTCGCTATCTACGTACTTTGCATGGGCCTCGCGCTCAACATTTACATTCGTAGGGGTATTTGCCTGGAGCGGTCCGAGTCGCTGGCGCGTGGGCCGGCGCGACGCGATGCCACGCCCTCCTCCGCCTTCGCCCCGCTCCCTCCCTCTTCCGCTGCCCTCCGCCACCGCATTCTTGCTGACGCATTTGCAACCCTTGCCGTCCCTGCCACTCCTGCTGCCTTTGCGACCTTGCCGTCCCTGCCACTCGTGCTGCCTCTGCAAGCTTGCCCTCCCTGCCACTCCTGCTGCCTTTGCCGTCTCTGTAACTCCTGATGCCTCTGCAACCGTTGCCTTCTCTGTCACTTCTGCTGTCTTTGCAACCTTGTCGTCCCTGCCACTCCTGCTGCCTTTGCGACCTTGCCGTCCCTGCCCTCCTGCTGCCTTTGCAACCTTGCCGTCCCTACCACTCCTGCTACCTTTGCGACCTTGCCGTCCCTACCACTCCTGCTACCTTTGCGACCTTGCCGTCCCTGCCACTCGTGCTTCCTCTGCAAGCTTGCCCTCCCTGCCACTCCTGCTGCCTTTGCCGTCTCTGTAACTCCTGATGCCTTTGCAACCTTGCCGTCCGTACCACTCCTGCTGCCTCTGCAACCGTTGCCTTCTCTGCCACTCCTGCTGTCTTTGCAACTTTGTCGTCCCTGCCACTCCTGCTGCCTTTGCGACCTTGCCGTCCCTACCACTCCTGCTACCTTTGCGACCTTGCCGTCCCTACCACTCCTGTTGTCTTTGCAACCTTGCCGTCCCTGCCACTCGTGCTTCCTCTGCAAGCTTGCCCTCCCTGCCACTCCTGCTGCCTTTGCCGTCTCTGTAACTCCTGATGCCTTTGCAACCTTGCCGTCCGTACCACTCCTGCTGCCTCTGCAACCGTTGCCTTCTCTGCCACTCCTGCTGTCTTTGCAACTTTGTCGTCCCTGCCACTCCTGCTGCCTTTGCGACCTTGCCGTCCCTACCACTCCTGCTACCTTTGCGACCTTGCCGTCCCTACCACTCCTGTTGTCTTTGCAACCTTGCCGTCCCTGCCACTCGTGCTTCCTCTGCAAGCTTGCCCTCCCTGCCACTCCTGCTGCCTTTGCCGTCTCTGTAACTCCTGATGCCTTTGCAACCTTGCCGTCCGTACCACTCCTGCTGCCTCTGCAACCGTTGCCTTCTCTGTCACTTCTGCTGTCTTTGCAACCTTGTCCTCCCTGCCACTCCTACTGCCCTTGTAACCTTTGCCGTCCCTGCCACTCCTACCTCCCTGAGGCCTCTGTCATTCCTGGCGTCCCAGCTACCCCTTTCGACACACACTCCTCCACCCATCGCTGCTCCCACCAACACCGTCGCCGCCGCGGACGTCTCCACTCCCCTCACCGCAGACGGCGCTCTCCCAACGGGTGGTGAACGCACTCGAATTTCAGAGAAGGAACATGAATTCGATATGCATGAGTGACTCTGAGAATTAACGAAAAGGCGATTTCTTTACGCAGTGAATGTAATCTGACATCAAAAGAATATTCTGCCCGTTGGCGGTCATTTCAAGTTAGCATATATTCCTGTGAGAAAGACAGATAAAATAATTTAATTGAAACGGACTTTGCAGTGGCGTCAGTAGCCAAACGAGTTACACTGGTGTTTTTAGAATATTGTGAAATTTTAAGACAGGAAGGTGGGCAGTTGTGAATTTTCATCAAATCGTGTCCACAACCAAATCGTGACAAATTTGTGAATTTTCATTAAATCGTATCCAGTAATTCAAGTGAAAGAATTATTTTTTTAAAAATTGATCTCTTTGATTGAGTGAGAAATATTTCTGGAAAATATGTCCTGTTGAATTTTAAGAGTTAATATTTTGTCATTAGAGGTCTAACGCTGAAATTCCACGTCTGACTCAAAATTGAGTTCTATGAGAATAAGGCAAAAAAATTAACAATGGCCATATTTATGATGAAGGAAATGTTTTAAAACTAAAAAAATCTTACGTTTATAAGTGAAGTTTTTAATTTATTAAGCATTGAGTAAATGAGTATTATTGATAACATCTTATAAAATACTTTCCTCGGCGCCAACAATTACCGTGATATTGATATTGTGTATTATCTATTTAGTGAACAGAGAACTGCAGTTTGGTGAAACATACGAAGAAAAGAGTTATAAACGAGTATAAACTGTTTGTGAAGAAAGGAGTTACGTAAGACGTATAGAACGTCAAATATCTGTATATTCTAGTGACATTCATTCAAGTCTCACTAATTTTGCAAATAATATGAAACTTTACATTTCCTCATCTGTTAAGTAGACGCCACGTAACTTAACTCCCTTCTCCTCATCACCACATATTTTACCACAACTGATACTGCAGATTATTCACCCTCATAAACGTGCCCATGAAATATTTAATTTTCTGTTGATTTTAGAACTGTAATATGCATGTAATGATTTCTAAAGTGAGTTAGGAAGCTATTTGCGGTTATTTTCTCTCATTATTGTTTCCCAATATACAATAGTCTGCGGCAAATACGAGGCGATCGTTCTCACAAAAAGCCACAATTTTCGAGCGCCAATAATAGAGCAATTTTAGCTCAATGCCTTGGTTTGGAATAAAAGCTACAAAATATTGATAAAGATCAGTAGTTGATTTTTGTATGACTCGCCCTCTATGGATGTAATTTCCATTGTAGATATTCTTGTAAATAGTATAGTGTCAATATATGTAATGTATGAATATATAATATTCAAGAAAAAATGAAAATTAACACTATGGCTAATCATCGTTCCATTAAGTTCGCCCTCTTCCATTCTCAGAAGTTTCATTCACATGTTCAGAAGTTTCATTCACAGTGATCGGAAGCAAATGAATAACTACCTAGTCGGTTTAACTTGCTGTTCAATGATCACTCTCTCATTTTTCTCGGAACATCGCTGTGCCGCCAACTTATTTTAATTTAGACAGAAACGTATTGAAAAATCATTATAAATGTGATGCTTTGTCTTCGTAGGCGCGTTGGAAAGAATTGGTTATACATATCACTAATTTCCAATTATAATAATAATAATAATAATAATAATTATTATTATTATTATTATTATTGTTATTGTTATTGTTATTGTTATTGTTATTGTTATTGTTATTGTTATTGTTATTGTTATTGTTATTGTTATTGTTATTGCTATTGTTATTGTTATTGTTATTGTTATTGTTATTGTTATTGTTATTGTTATTGTTATTGTTATTGTTATTGTTATTGTTATTGTTATTGTTATTGTTATTGTTATTGTTATTATTATTGACGATTATCCCATTTAAATATGGCGGTTGAACTTGAATTACGTTATGAAGATTGTTTGAATGTTCGGTGTGCCCAAATTTTCTTTACGAGTTCACTGTGCTGTTTCTATCGCTCCGCTGTCAGTTTGCATCCTGGCTCCTTTTGTATTGCGGTGTCAAATGTATGCTTCTTATGGTGTTTATGAATTCTTTTATATCTTCTGCATCATTCTTTGTTATGTATGCTTGTCTGAAATCCTCCTCGACTTATCTTTCCATTTTGGTTTTCCCCTGCCTAAGATGATGACTTGACTAGAATCCGCCTTGAAATTCTGATTTCTTCCATCCTGTGAATATGTCCGTACAACTGCATTCTCCTTTTACTGAATGTATCCGTATTCTTATCAGTGTTTATAAATTTCTTATACTAGTCTCTTCATCCCTATTCTTTGCTCTCGTATTGGTCCAAATATTTTCCTGAGAATTTTCCATTTTTTTCTATTTCTTTGGTTTTCGCTTGTGTCAATTCAACTGCATTTTGTGTCTAAGGAAGTACGAAAGTGTATTATTATTATTATTATTATTATTATTATTATTATTATTATTATTATTGCTATTATTGCTATTGCTATTGTTATTTTTATTATTTTTATTATTATTATTATTATTATTATTATTATTATTATTATTATTATTATTGAAATGAATGTCAGAATGTATGATGCAAAAATTATTCGTCCTACATCGCATTTAAGTATGCAATGATAGGTATCTAGAAAAAAGGTGTCTGAAATGTGTTCAATTACCCGTTGTATTTATGAGCAGAAATACTATGCGGGAGCATTTCTCTTCAGGCGCCACCTCAGGCCACTCAGGTGTGTGGGCCGTGAGTGCCGGGGCGCGGTGGTTTACACGACGGGGAGTTGGCCGATTTTCTGGCAGATTTGTCGCCCCGAACATTTCTGCGGGCGAAGAAATTCCGGCCACGCTATCGCGTCGCACGTGCTTCATAAATCAACATCGATCGGCGCGAGAGCGACGCATCCATCAGCGGGGGTCGAAGGGCGGCCCTCCGCGCGGGAGCGCGCTGTCAATGGCCGTCGCCTCCCGACCCCCTCCCCTCCACCCTCGCCCCCGACGCTACCCCCCTCCCCTGCCCTTTTGCCCAGCATCCGATCTCGCCGCCTCCACAGCCTCGATCACCCCACGCCCCAACTTCGCTGCGCCTCTGTTTCGATCGCGTGGCGTCCCAAGGTAGTTGCGTCAAGCTGGAGATTCTCTTTTTCAATTGGAGATACTCTGCTGATGCAACTGCATAAAATGTTTGGATGGTTTTGTTTTCATTCATTCAATATACTTCATTGATATGGTATTCTCACTTAAGGTAACGTATTGCACTCTTTTCTCCATTCAATCTTATGATTACTTAAAAAGATATTTAATGTATTTTGCTAGGAATTTTTTTGAATAATTATAATTGATGTATTTCCGTGCTTGCTTCCTGTAAACTTACATTTAAAATGTGATACCTTGAGCATAAATTGAGAATATAAATTTTCTTTGCTTTGGTTTGATTTTTTCTACATGCAAACTACCGGAATTTGTCGAAACACCTCAAGAAGAAAGTATTTGACTGTCATAGGTTTCACACATTTTAACGAAAATAATAACCTTATTATGCTACATATCTGCCCTTTAATCTCTGGATCTTCCTTGGTTTCCCGTTTTCCTCAGATATCTTTTCTGCCATCAGTATCAGAGATCAACCCCGATAACCATCTTCTGAGTATAGTACGATTTTATATTCAAATAGTAATGTTTTACAGTACGCATCCTGTCATGAAATTTTCAATAAAATATAATACAGCATTTGAAAATCACCTTTAGTATTGCATGTTAAAAGTTCTGTCACGACTTTTTTGTGATAGTTTCTCCTACCAAACAAGTAAAAAAGAAACAATCTATTAACATTTTAGTTACGGTTTAATTATTTCCATTTTCTTAACGCCAAGATACACATGAAATCGTCTTTTACCTAAATTGCTTGAAACCGCCGGAATTCAACAAGCTCTCCTGACCTACCCTCCGTCCAATAGTCTTATGCTTCGTAGTGTCTGCCGCACACTGGCATTCCAGCCTCCGCCACGACGATATTGCTTCTACGCCGTTCTCTCTCCTCTCTCGTGTTGCTCATTTTTTTGCGAGCTCAATCCATCCTCCACGCCGTCCTCCATTCCATCCCGTTCGTAGAGCTCGGCCCGACAGCGCCCGCCGCGACCTTCCAAACCCACCGGGCGCAGGGTGGCGACCCGGCGCGCGCCGGCGAGCGGGTGGCAGGGCCATTCGGAGAGGGGCGGGGCGGGGCGGTGGAGCAAATAAAAATATAGTAATTCATCATGACGAGACGTAGCGCGCCTGCGATAAAATGACAGAAATTAAACGCTCGCATCCATTGGAGGAGTTGTTATACGGAACAGTGAAAATCCTACACCCCTGAGGTTGATGTAAATGTATGTTGTTTATTTTTATGTGTCACGCGTACCTGTCATACGTTCGTCATGAATAATGTTGTTTTTGATTTAAAGTAGTGACGGGACGGCTACAAAGCGTTTAAATATTTTCTCCATCATCTCGATGATAGCTTTGAGGAAATAACTCTCGTTGAGGGAATACAGAGCCAACTTTTCTGTAAATAACTGTCGATTTTGTGGAATGATATTTGAAGAGCTCGATTTAAATTTACATATTTTAAAGTCGCATTGCTGTAGACCTTCATCCACACTCACCCCTGTACACGTATTGAGTAGACTGATTTATAGGAAAATATGTTCTTGTATTTTTGGGCATATTTTAAAATCCAATTCCCATATTTCAAATGTAAAAACAAATATTTCTAAGCTCTTAATACATTGTACTGTAATAAATACGAAAGAGACAGTATCAATTTTTGAAATATTTTTGTGCTAACTTGTGCAAAGACCACTGCCTACTGTGTGGTATTTATATTAGAAATGTTTGACGCAATTACTCTGTGTTCAAAATATATAATAGTGTTTTTATAAAAGAATTTTCGCTCTTACAAAAGTGCTCTGCATAATACATGTAACGTGTTTCGAATTGAGTAGACTAAAAACACTACTGGTTCTAGGATTTACGCTTTTGTATTCGCGATGTATACCAAAGAGAATTACCTATTCCAACGGAATGATGATGGGGTCGCAGCACGCAGTTCACTAGTAAAACAGGATGGCCGGCGACGCTCCGTCAACGAAAGCGCTGGCGCCGGCCCCGCAGGGGGGGGGGGAGGGGGAGGAAGTGCTTCGCGAGCGGCGGCCGGCGGCAGGAGGCGCCCAACGACGGCGCGGGGCTCTGGTCGCCGCACTTTATGGAGCGTTAGAGGCCGTGGAGGGGCGTCGTAAACCCGGCGTTAGTGGGCGGCGTGACGCTGCCGCAACGTTGGCGCCGCCGCCCCCGCCGCCGCCCCCGCCGCCGCCCCCGCCGCCGCCCCCGCCACCGCCACCGCCGCCGCAGCTACCGCCACCCCCTCTGCCTTCAACACCGTTTCTCACTCCGCCTCCACTGCCTTGGTCGCCACCTCATCTGCCGCCGCCGCCTCCTCCGCTGCCTCAATCGCCACTTCCTCTCTGCCTCCTCCTCCCCCGCCTCTATAGCTGCCCCCTTCGCCGCCTCCTCCGCTGCCTCCATCGCCTCCTCGTTCGCCACCTTTGTCGCCTCCTTTGCCGCCTTCTTTGCCGCCTTGGCCTCCCTTTCCACCTTCCAGGCGCCTCCCCCGCTGCTGCCGTCGTCACCCTTTCCTCCGCCACCAGTGTCCCCTCCGCTTCCGCCGCCGACGATGTCGCTGCTGTCGGCTTCTTCACGGTCGACGCCTGCCTCTCCTTTGATGGTGCCCCTTCCGCTGCTACTTGTAACCTCCATCAGCAACTAAACCAACGTCGCCGTTAGCCTTGATCAGTTATGCCAATCGCAGCGTGTACGTGCTTCGTGGAACAGGACATGCGCTACTTACGTAGCCGGCGCGGCGACCCAAAGCTCAGATAATACAGCAAACGCAAGTGGACTTCCGATAGTAAAATGGAATGCTTTTTGTTATAATTTCTTTACGTGAAAACTGCGCAGTAATTTTCAGACCATGTGCATGTAATTGCATCATAACACCACGGTTCATTCTAGTTTCTTTCATACTTAAGCTCTTAAGTATCAGTCTGATGTTTTTGTGGTTTTCTTCTAACTCCTTGACTATGACATTTATTTAATGTCAATGTTAATGTATTTAAGAGTTTAACCATCCGAAAAGAAAATCTAAATCGAGTATCTTTATGTTTAAAAGCATGGCAAAAAAATATTTTTCACAAATTCAGATTTCACACTAATTACTCGCAAATTATCCCTAAAATGTAGAAAACTATTTGATATCATTATTAACATTTTTCTTCACTAGCCTACAATTGAAATAAATCCTTCGTTTCCAAACCGTGCCTTATAAACTACTTCATTTCTTTCACTATTGCATGTGTCATTAATTCCAGAATTTTCGTCTGCAATATAATTGTTTAAACACCGCTGCTTGATTCCCGTAAATATCATTCTACCTTAGTTTATGGCGAGTTATATTGCACCCTAGGGTGTACTATAACTCACCATACTATATACTTATCACAACATAGACATACTACATACAACCTTATCATCGCTACATGTGAATAAACATTTATAGAAAACATGAAATTATCTGGCACTTAACGGCATTCTTTATGGCCCGCAAACCTTCCCGCTGCCACACACGATATTTTCATAATAACGTTTGTTGGGTATTATTTTCGTTTTTATTTGGACTGTGTTTCGCACAAATACAATGAAAAAATATTTATTTAACGTCAAAAAAATTGAAGACTTGTGCGGCGTAGTGGGAAGAAGAGCATTCTGTGCACGTTTCTTGAGCTCTGTAATCTCAACCCTAACTCATGTAGTACATATTAAGTTGAATGATGAATACATGTAGCAGCGTTTTTGGCAGACAAGGCAAAAAGAATAATGTAATGAGAATTGAGCTACTTCAGTTAGGCAGGTAAAAAACTACGAGGACATACTATGACCAAGGCAAGAGAAAATTTGTGATTCTGAGACTGTAACAAAAAGGGAATCAATTATTTCTGAAAATGTAAGTGAAAAATGTAGGAAATACGGCTTTTTGATACTCTTATACTTTATATTCTATTACACTTCTTTCATATCATGATAGAACTATTGCGCTCGAAGGCTATCAAAATATCAGTGGAATAGATAAACGTAAGCCAAAGAGGACTGTTATTATTAGAGATACACAAAAATGCATGGTTGGCCACCAGCTACACACCAAACGACGTCCGAGTCGGACAGACACGTGAAAATAAAATAAAACATTCAGTATCACCATGTGCACCATGAAAAGTACCAGAAAATTCCGCCGTAAATGCAATCCATAAATTTTGGAAGCTACATCAAGCCATAAGGAATTAGTCATGAAGCTATTTAAACTCCGGAGGCTTTCTGAGCATGCGAAAACGCGAAGTGAGGCGAAAGTAAACACAAGAGGGCAAGTAAAGCGACAGGTAGCGACCGCTGGCACAGCCCAAGGGACCTGTGACAGAGGAGCGGCGCGGGGCGGCGTGGCGGGAAGCAAGCTCTCTTTGCCAGCGAATGTGGGGGCGCGAGGGAAGGTTCTCTGAACGCTTTCTCCATCTCCCCAGGACTTCAAACCGCCCCGCTCGCTCCAACCTATTCTATCCCTCGCCATTCTTCGCATCCCCGTCCCGTCTCGTCTCGTTTCGTCAGATCCCATTCCGTCCCGTCTCTCTTGGTCCCTCTCGGTCCCTCTCAAATGCTTCCCGTTCCGCCTTGTTCCGGCCTGTGCCTCACGTCGTGCCTCCCCCTCCCACCTTATTTCGATCCCGTTTCGTCTCTCTCCGTCCCTATTCTCTCCGTTGCGTTCCCCCATCTTGTTCCGTCCCGTTCCACTCAATCCCGCCCCGTCTCCTCTCTTACCTCTGCACTATTTTGTCAGTTCTTGTTTTCTCCCTGTCCCGTCCCTGGGCGTTTCGTTTCGCTCCTCCTCTGCCCACTCCCCGTACTACCACTCCCCACCTCTCTGCACATCAGTCCCCACCCCTCCATTCTCTGCTCTCCCACGTCCCGCTCTTCTACACCCCGCTCTCACACTCCCTGATCTCCCATTCCCCATTCTTCCTCTCCCCGCTCTCCCACTCCTCCATACCCCGCCACACACTCCTTTCCCCGCACCGTCATTCCCTACTCCTCTCTGTTCTGTTCCCGATCCACCCCTTTCGCTGCTCCAAATGGTCCCGCTTCACACCATGCAGCCGAGCCGAGCCCATCCGCGCTGAGCCCCTCCCCCCCAGCTCTGCCACCTCGCCCCGCTCCCGCTCCCCGCCCCACCCCCACTCCGCGTCACGCCGCGCCGCGCCGCGCACCGGCGAGAGCGTTCTTTGCGACGTGTTTACGGCGGCGGAAGCGCCGAGCGCCGTTAGAGGGCGCCGAGCAATTCTCGACCGTATTCGAAAGGTCGGCGATTCGAACGCGAAGTACAAATTGACTTGTCACGTCTTCCTCGTGTCCATTCCCTTTGATGCGCGCAGTTCGTTGTATTCTGTTTGACAGCGCACTTCAAAAGTTGTTAGTGTAGGAGGACTCTATAGAGTGCTAGGCTACGTGGCGGACGTAACTAGCTCTCTACAGAACTCTTAGCTTATTATAGCGCGCAGTAAAGGAGATTGCTTCGCGTTGCAGACATGCATAAAAATAGTTTGTGGGACAATGGTCAGTGTGACAGAAAATGTCTTCAATGGAGAATACGTTTGCATCTCTGCAATGAAGTCATTAATGTAATATTAGGTTTCCTTCCTTCCAGAAACATTTACACATTGCTCTTATCATTCAAAAATAACTTCAATAAGCAAATATCTCTATGAATGTATATAGTTTACGGGCTGCTTCGTAAAAAGTTAATTCTGAGAAAATAATGAACACTGAGGGCTTCTATTTCATCACTGAGGTTCAAACCTATAATATGTAACCAAATATTAATATTTATTTTACAGAAGATTTTAAAATATTAATTCTAATTATCTCACACTGAATATCTTCATTTCTGATTTCTCTCATTTTATTCGTCACAAATACATATAATTTGTATGGAAATAAATTAGCGTATTATAGATTATAGATTATAGACCCCATAAAATTTGTTTACGGCAAAACAACCGTCCGCCCGTCTTTTTTTCTTTTTTTAACAACGGTAGTGGCTAAAGAGTAAGTAGGATTTTTACGAAAATTGGTATTCATCGATCAATCTGATTGAGGTGTGGAACTCTTGAATTTAAAGAAAAGTATATTTTATTTTTTAGGGCTACTTTACCCAAAGCGTCAAAGACATTTACAAAATTTTCTCAAAAGTGGCTCCAGTTTTTTTCTTTCAATTTTTTTTCTCAGATAGAGAAAAGTACGTTTATAAGAATGGCGCACATTCGATTTTCGATTCTCGCTCTGAATTTTCGAATATTGCAAAAGTTAAAATTTTTTTCGGCGTCTTTCTACAACCACAGTATTAAAAATAGGTATATTTTCTCAACGAAATTTATTCTTCAAAATTAAATATTTAAATGAGGCCAGGTTCAAAATTTTGAAAATAGTAGATTTGCGTAATTTTGCGTTAAATAAAGGCAATTTCAAAAACAAGATTTTTTCAAAAACTGCTCAAAATTTTTTATTTATTTTCTTTCAAATAGTATGAAGTTTGCTCATAAAAATGACGTTGCTACGACGAAAATTACAAATAATGCAAAAAAGTACGTGCTGTTGTAGTCGCACTGATTAACATTTATAACCTTTAAATTTGTACCTAGTTTTTAATTATGTGTATGTATATTTAGTAAGATACTAGTAATATGAGTTATATTATCAATAGGAATTATTAATTTAATGTTGGAGTAATGTTCATGACTAGTCACAGTATAGCGATACTTGTTAGTGCTTTTACAGACGATCTATACATTTTTATTTTATTTGTATAGAATTCTATTTGCTCTTTATCTTGGATTGTGGTTTAAAGTATCTTTGCTGCTGCTTTGCTTCCTTCTTTCTTTCTGCTTCTTGACATAATAACGTAGGCAACATTTCATGTAGTGGCGAGCTTTTTCAACCTGAATTGAGGTGTTTTGGGGAGAACGCTACATAACACATATCAAATAACGGAGCCTTCTGTCGCTTAACAGATGTAATAGGAATGTTAATTTGACACCGTGAAAAAGAATTATGTCACAAAAGATAAAGAACAAATATATGTATTTTTGCACATTTCTATGCGCTGTTATTAGCTGTAATTCTTCGAACTATGTCATTGAAATTATTACCGCTGTCTTACATTGCTTCTGCAATATAAATCAAACAAGTGAAATATGCAACTTTTATCAACTAGAATATTCACATATTTATCTGTTTCAACAGTGGTAAATCTGTCGTGACATTTTCATCTCTTCTTCGAAGAAGGGATCGTATTCTGCAAAACAGAAACGGTGTATTAAACACGTCAATAACAAGTGTGCGTATCCGTATACAGACACTTCGTTTGAAACGCGAAGTGGTGTGTATATATTTTATGTTTTGATCACGTGATATTGCTTCCTTTTTGTAAAATCCCCAGTGGTGTGAACGAAGTCCGCAAGCGCAAATGTATCAATAGCATTACTCGTTGGCGTCTCTTCTCTTCTCTGATGAAACAACGTGAGTGCAGGCCTTGGAATTTAGCAGTTTCATTGGTCGGGAATTCGCTGCAGCCTCCGGCGCCACCAACGTTGCGTCGGAGGGAAAAGGATTTTCAGCTTTGAAACAGCACAGCATAACGGACATCACAGCACAGTCCCGCTGGAAATAGCTGTTTTCCAAACATTCCTGATGATTCCAACGGGAAGTAATCCCCAAATTTCTGCGAAATGAAGCAAGCTCAGCCATCACATTAATGGTGGGATTTTGCTTTTAAAACGATAAAACCCAGACGTCTCTGCGAGGAATTAAATTTTAATTTTTGAGGGATACACATGAAACCTTTCCCTAATTCGAGATGAAACAAAACCAGAATTTTGATACGCAGAGAGGAAAATGGAAACGGGGTTGTATCATTTGAGAATAGTGATATGCTGTCCAAAAAACCATTATCAACCTACCGTTAGACTGAATGCGATTCTGTAATTGTGTTTGAAAAAAATAACAACAGACCTCTCATTTCTCAACGTAAAATAGGCTTTTAATGGCTTATCCTATTATCTTTAGTTAACAAGCACGAATGTGATTTACATGAAATACTACACCTTTTTGATTCCTCCTGCACTTTTATCAAGATATTACATCTGTTGTTTAACTAAAATTTAAATCCATTTGCGTTACATTGTGATACATCGAGTGGCAGTGTTTAATAATAATTGTTGTATAATAAGGGATTTTTGTAAAGTTTTATTCATAGGAGCGTACTAACTCTCCCAAGCCATTATATTTCAGTCACAGTGTCGTATAATTGTTTTTTTAAATATTTACTTTTACACACGGAAAACGTTTATGCCGCACTTGGTGGATTTGGTTATTCATTCAGCTACACTGCTTCTTAACATTTTGGAGCTTTCAATGCCACAAACAAATTTGCTGACTTCAGTGAGAGTAATTGCCTAAATGGAGGCACAATTTCTGTCTCTGTGCTTTTACTTTAACAACAATAAGATATATTTGAGCAAAGAAATCCAAGCCCAGCGCATATTTTGACTAAGGACTGCTAGATAGAGGAAGAATTACGATCAGAAGAACGACAGATAGATACAGCAATACGGAGAGAAAGGTTTTTCGAAAAATATGTTGTTAGTGTAAATAGAGAAGCGGGAATAGTGAATTTTAATTTGTCGTTTCTTTGTTTAAAGGTAAGATGGGTGTATTGTAAATAGTCGTGATTTAATCATGTAAATAACAGTACATACATAGCGAATATAATTTGTTCTTTGTTTACAGGGAAACATATTTTGGCTTGTTTTATTATCCAAAAGCGAACAATTGTCTTTATTGTAACTCCACTACATGGAGCTGTGGAGCAAAACTAAATATTCATGTGAAATGCAATCCGCAAGACTCCAAAGCATTTTATCTATATCGTTAATTACTCCTAAATAAAGCATTCTCTGGCATTGAAAACTAAAATTTTGAAATCTAAGGTCTCAAATAAACGTTTCTCACACCGTTATCTACAGAATCTGATCTTCTTGAACATTTTATTACATATTTGCTGATCCGGCGCTTCTCGTTATTACCTCACCTGCTCAGAGACGTGCAGAAACTGCAACGAAATGTGAATGAGGGACAGATAGATGCAGAGACAGTGTCTGACAGACTTAAACATGGGCAAAGAGAGACGGAGAAAGAGGGAGAAACGGAGAGAGAGAGAGAGAGAGAGAGAGAGAGAGAGAGAGAGAGAGAGGAGAGAGAAACAAAGAGACGGAGAAAGAAAGGGAGATAGAAGGATAAAGAGGGAGAAGAAGGGCAGAACACCGTCTGCGGGGTCTGCTAGTAGTTTATATTCGTGTTTCAATTTCTTTCCAAGGCACTTTGAATTAGTGCCATGACAGTATTTAAAAAATTTCTAATTAGACTTTGTGTAGTGTCATATAAATTAAATAAACCAATTCATGGAAGTCAAGTAAATTTGTAGCATTGTGAGAGACATGTGAGACTAAATGAAGAATTACGCAGTGATTCTTTCGCAAATTGGTCACAACCACCCACTGCAAAAGGAAAAAATGGGAAAATGTTTATGGAAACCGTTTACTGTTCATTGTAAAGTGGCTAATGATTCGTCGATCAATGGCGTGCGCAGCCTAAAAGAAGAGGTCTGGGGAACTATAAATCTGGGGACCACTTATCCATTCAGCCTTTGTTTATCTGCTTAATATACACTTACTGGTGTACGTACTGTCTTACACGTGATTATGATATGACATTTTACTTGAACCACAACTTTCAGACTTCTTTAGAATTTTTGAATTGTTTTTGAAATTTTGAATTTTTTTGGGTTGTTTTAGAGAGATCATCTTCGGCCTGACCAACCTTTTCTCAGAAACAGCTCCAACAATTTTCTTTATTTTTCCTCGGATAGAGCAATTGAAGCCTAGAAAATGGTGCAGGTTCCATTTTCGACGAACTCCCATAATTTCCAAAAACGGTAAACAATTTTAACCTTGTGAAACTACAATATTGATGATAGAAATATCTTTAATAAAACCTGATCTTTAAAAGTATATATTAAAATAACGTGAATGAAAGTCTATGAAATTTTGAAAGTTGTAAATGAAAGTTTCAACTTTTTCAAGCGTTGGGAAGGTAGAGTTCAGCTGTAAGGATCATAGTGTAAAGGTAACGGGACCGGCATGTTAACTGTAAGGACCTGAGTTCGAATAACAGCGCGAAGAAAAAAAACGTTCGTAGGAAACACTTTTCCAGGTTCATACGTTTTACAATATTGGATCGCTATTACACATAAAAGAAAAACATGAGCAGTTGTAGCATCACTAGTTTATATGAGCCACACAATTGTGAATTGTCGAGGTCTTTGCGCTACTTCAAGCAACAACGTCAGCTTGGAAACTATGCTGGAGCCTAGATCCAGTACGTTACATATACTCCAACACTCACACTTTTCATTATTTTCATTGAATTAGAATGGACATTTGGACATGTGTTCTGTTTACTTCACTACTCGAAGCCTTCTCCTGCAGTGTAACCAGTTCGAATACACATGCCTATAAAATGAAACTTGTAATTATTAGAAACATAAGCATATTTTTCTAAACCATTTTTAGCACAGATTACGGTTTTGCATTCAGATGTGCGACATCACCCCCAATTTTTCTAGAATAGCAAATTCGTTTATTACACTAAAAATTGGCCACATTTCTTTTCATTAAAAATGATGTTATTAAATCCTACTCAGAAATGTGTTGAACACCCACATCTCTTGTGAACTGCTTCAGGATCTTCTCTATATAACATCCAGCAGAAATCCGTCTTTATGGAGTCATTCCAGAAATTTCGATAATGTTGCTCCTTTGTTGTAACATCTTGGTGCAAACGCTCACCTTGTTCAACACTCATGTTACCGAGGTTATCGGCGAAGAAATCTAAATGGGAGTGTAGAAAGTGTAACTTATGTGAAATTCTACTGCCCAGTTTTTGAAATGTACAATAAAAGTTTCATGATTCCATTGAAAAATCTAAAAATTTGTTTTTCACGAGGAAATATTCACACATTCACTGAAAACTAGTCCACGCATGTTGTTCTTCTGGATTGATCGTTTCTGTGAACAAATCATATTTTACAATCTCTCAGATTGAGAAAGATTCCTTCCTTTTTGGCTCGCTGATTCTTGGAAATTTTTCAAAGAGATACTGCAATGCAGATTATCCATTGTCCATTGTCTTCACCTCACAATTAATCTACGTTTTATGTGAAGGGGAGGGAGAAATACCATGTTGGGATCAACAAGAGGAACCTTGAGAATACTGTTTTCTAGGCTCAAGAAATCTTTCTGTTTCTTTCACTCCTTTATCAGATTTTGAGGTACGGTATTCAACTCACTAGCTCATTTTATCCTCAGCAAGTGCAGTTGCTGAAGGAACGGCTTTGCCGTTGGGGATTCGCACAGTCAGCATTGTGGCCATACACGTAGCGCACACGTTCACGAATCCACCACACCGGACAGCAGCGCTGGTGCCCGGCATCAACAAGGCGATCGATAAATGAGTCGATGCAGCCACTGGCCGAATGCAGCGGCTTCCGCTCGCCATTTGTACATGTAACAAGCTACCCGTTAACACGCAACAGAGCGTAAGATTGGCGAAGATGATTTCGAGGAAGGCGTTCTTCTGAAGAGAACACTGTTCATGCTCAACAGAGGTAAGCGACAACATGAAAATAAATTAGGCTTGAAATACTATAATCACATTATAAGCATGGAAAGGAAGGACGTGGTTGGCGGTGGATGAACTAAATGTTCTATTATACCATGTAGTGGCGCCACGAGCTGTATACGTGAGTTACCGAATAAAAGAAGTAATATGCATTATGCATAAATTTACAGTTTTTGGTCTCAGCCTCAATTTTACTGTGGTTGGGAATATATCCAGAATCGTCATATCGACGCGACCGTTGGTGAAATTCCACGGAGACCAGGTTCCTGAGAGAAGGGGACGACGCCACGATGTAGCAGCTGTGTAACGGATCCCGACTGAAGACAAGAGCACACCACGAATGCGGAACGCAAAGGGAAGTCGAAAAATCCTTCATTAATTAAAAATATAGATTACGTGGTTCGCTTCTCGGATATTTGTTTGACGAAATGGTTTATAGAGTTGTTAGGACAGTAAAACATACCTCAGTTAATTTATTTGGTCGTAGGCTATAAATTGAAAGAGCACAAATAAATATTAAATTTCGAATGGCTGCTTAGAAGAGTATGTTTAGAAAGAAAGAAAAGGTGTATTATGTTACCTTGCGTTAATGTACCAGTACATTGCGTGGTAGGAGTATTTTATTAAACAATAGGTAATTATAGAGAGTTTGGTTTGTTTCTGTAACAGGCTAGGCAAAAGTAATTCCATACAGAACACTAGTTTTTTAGGATATATAATATTTGTTGATTAACGAAGGTTCACTTATTGGAACGTTCACTTAGTGTGTCAAAACTTAATTCTTTCAGAACCAGTTGGACATGTATTGCTTTGTTTCGTTTGAGATTACTCATTTCTCTGTCAAGTCAGACGATGTCTGGGGCATTTTGTTTTGTATTTACAATACAGTACACCCTGTACGACATTTATGAATGTGTTATGTGATGCAATGTTGTTTCTTGCATTATGAATTATACATTTTTGTTATCAAGAGTGGTTTTCTGTTAATCGTAAGACTATAGAGGTCCCCTTCCCACTAGTAAATTTTACAACCCTGAATAACGAGTGTATCTTTTCAGAATACCATGGTATTAAGATTCCAATACAGGTTTTCCACATGCAAACCGTCCTATCTCAGAAACTATTCGTGTTAAAAAATCTAAGCACATATTTGGAATCAGAGCGTGTCAGTAAATCTCACATATTTTCTTTTCTGATAATTTTTATTTGGTAAGTGCTTTTTTGGGGGGGATTATTCGCACATTCGCAATATTTAAATCATCTTCGTCCAAAA
The DNA here is from genome assembly GCA_011170035.1 of Teleogryllus occipitalis. Classification (NCBI taxonomy): domain Eukaryota; kingdom Metazoa; phylum Arthropoda; class Insecta; order Orthoptera; family Gryllidae; genus Teleogryllus; species Teleogryllus occipitalis. Next base: position 383,531 of record BLKR01000780.1, on the reverse strand, counting down.
ATGATACATGCTAGAGAAATTGTAAGTACATATTTGAAATTAAGGCATGATACGAAGTAAATCACAATAGTTTTATTACTGATTATTTTTAAATGGTTGACTCGTGAAATCAGGAAGACACTGACCAAATGACAAACTGATATGAAAATCAGAGACCATTCTGTGACAAGAGACGAATAAAATTTGTAATCAAAAACCGAAAGGAAATGTATGAAGAGCGGACTCAATGTATATGTCCTCGTTTCAGAGAGTGTACGGAATGGTGTGGCAGCTAGGTGGACGCCGTGTAGGCGTCCGGAGCTCTCAGGATTCTCCGAAGCAGCATGCAATAAAACGGGTCAAATTGCCTTCATCGCTCAGATATTGCATTCCGTGACACAGAGTATGCAGTGGCGCTGTAAATTACAAGGTTCCTTTCTCTACACCAGTCAGCGTATGGCGGTATTAAACTCTAACGCACAAATGTTGAATACACCAAATTTTCAGTCAAAGTCTCATAAATTTAAAGGAATTGAAATGCATTGAAAGAGAATGCATTGTGGCAACATCAAAGCTTAAGATTCTTTAAATATTCACTGACATATTAGAGTATGAGTGATATTTTATAAAACCCATGTCAAGCAATAACATCTTGATAAGCGCAAATTAAATTAAATTCCATTAATTATACAATTAAGATGATAGTTGTTATAACAGCACATAGAATACAAAGGAATCGCAACATGTAAATCATGAAATATTATTTGGTAAATGGTGGTAAAAAATAGAATTTTACAAAACTTACTTTTGCAGAAAAGGAATCTTTCATGTGATATAGTGGCAAATACCTGTAAAGACAATAAAACTAGAATTAGTGTTCCCTCCAGTAAAAATCTACTCCGCATTAACAATGCCTCCAGATTGCATAAAAAGATAAACTACTGACCTTAAGAGAAAAAGAAGCAAGTATCTTCCACGTCGAAAAATTAATTTTACTTAAGAATCTATTTTCTAAGAACAGCAATAAACTCGCTAAAACAAACGACAGAAGGAATGCACATTAACCACTGAACGTCGTGCAGTTCTTGCGGAGAAATTCATCAGTCAGAGAGCCAGTGACGACAGCGCGATAGAAAAAGTTCCCAGCTGGATAAGGTGAAGCAGCAGCGGTCTAAAGGGCGAACTCTGCGGCGAGGGCGGGGCGGGGCGAGGCGGGGCGGTCAGGGAGCGGCGCGGTGCACCGCGGTGGCGTGTTCATTGGCGGGCTATTAGGGGAGCCGACGGCCGTTGACAGAAGGCTCAGCGCGTGATAGATGAGGCGGTAGCGCGCGGCGATGTTGGTGTCAACGGCGGCGACGCTGGCGGTCGTGGTGACGGCGTCGGAGGTGGTAGTGACCGAGGTGGCAGAAGCTGTGTTGGCGGTCGCGCGAACGTTGATCATGGTGAGGGTTGGGCTGATGAAGGTGAGGGAGATGATGTTGACATGGATAGTGATGAGAGGGGACTGCTGGTTGGTAGGAAACAGTGGGAGTCTGCAGTGGATGCAATGCAGATGGTTGTGGCGGGGGCAATCCCGACGGAGGCGCGGATGCAGCAGCAGGTGCCTGTGGCGGTTGGTTGGGGAGAGGAAGAAGAGCGGGATGGCGACGAAAGCGGGGGAGGGGCAGTGGCGGTAACGTGGGCGACAGAGCTGGTTTGTGGGGAAGGCTATCAGATCTACGTCGAAACCGCATTGCAGGTTGCAATGGAAATGGAATCGAAGGAAGCGTGACTGGCTTGGTCGTGGAAACTATAGCGGAAAGGCTAAATTTTAAGCAGACTGAGGTGAGGTTTCTGGTGGTGATATTGAGATAAGATAGCCACATTCGTGACGGTGTCACGTGGGAGAGGGAGAGATGGCTCAGTGTATCAACTGATCTTAATGCAGTGTCTCTTATCGGAGGTCCTAGGTTCGATTCGCGACGGCGGTAGGATTTTCGACACTAGCTTGTCAGTTAGATGGAATTTACTCGCTGACTGGAAGAGAATTCAAACGGCCGGTTGCTCTGGTCGGTATTTATCCGTGGTATTTCCGATCAACATCAGGCGAATGCTGGAGCAGTACCCTAAGAAACGGGCCACGGGCCACGGACCACGATCTTTCCTCATCCCTTGCACACACACACTAACACGCACTACACCACCACACATGCCGGGAGAACGGTCGGGGGCTTAAGAGCTTGTCCCAGCTGGAGCGGTGTTACGCTGGTGGAAGATACCTGGTTGAAAAAAACCCTAATCGACGGTAGGTCGCCGCCGGATCTCACCAGCCAGGAGGGGAAGATCACCGCCACCTCTCGATGAAAAAGCGTGCACTACACTTTCGGGACTAAAGCCCTCTATATTTGACACGCACAGAATCACTAACAGTCAACCAATCAATGTGACGGTGGCGTGAGCTTCTTTTTCAAAGGCAGGCCAAAAGATTCTTCAGCCTGTAATCACGGCAATCGTTCACTGTGCGACCGAAGTCGACGCGTGCAACAACTGAAGACTACGCTCTCGGTGCCTGGGTCATTATAGCTTTATCATTGTAAATTACGAATTACGTTTGTAATTTTTGTTAGCGCATTTTGTGATATTTATAATTTTCATTTTGATATTTCAACTTAAGAAATGAACCATCTGATAAATGATTTGCCAGTCATTTATTTAAACTGTCTTAGTACTTCACATTACATTATTAGTAAACTCCGTTCAATGTTTTCTTGGAGCAGTCTCTCAGGAGTGCGAGAAATCAAAATCGGTTTTACTCCATTACTATTCTCTTGACTCTCTCGGAGGGTTACCCTCTCGGTATTACCTTCGTCGTTTTTCCTACTAGCGTACCTACTGTCGAGTGAATAAAATATAACCGGATCCACGCTTGACCCACCGGCACTGCAAACACTTCACGGCTCCCACAGGTGTTTTCGTGCGCTGCTGCAAAAACCATTTTCTAACCGTGTTGCTCTCGCCCCACTGCGGCTGGAGGACGCGGCACTCAGTCACAAGGTTCGTTATGAATTCCAGTGAATACGTAAACAGCTCTTCTGTCATAATTTGGTTATCGATTTTCAACCTCACTCTTTTCCTTTATTTATCATCCAGCCGTTTCGTTTTCCCATTTCCATTTATTCTTCCCTATACCTTATTCCATCTTTCGAAATCCTATTTTTATTCATTATACACGAACACTAACGTTCTTCCAAATTTCATTCCTGCATTGTTATATCTAGTCAGAGCCATATTGTCAGCATTGCAAATGTTTTTATTCAATTCATTATAAAAGCTGCAATACACCATATCAATTGATAATTCTACATCGTCAATTAACCATTGTTGCTGTCTTCTTCTGAACACTTCTACTACTCCTATACACTTCCCAAATTGCCATCCATGAATTGCAACTTATGTTCTGACACGATTTTCTCCATGGCATCATTGTATGGAATTCTATCTTCAATCCATTAGTTGTTTTCGAAGAACACTCGATATCTAATAATTTCTCTGTCTACCCACGACTAGGCACTCACTGAAGCTCACATATCTCTCTCACATATTTCAGCTGTCGTAGTCAATTCTCATGAAGCCCATCGCGCACTCTAGTAAGAGAACATCGCCTCCAGCACCGCAGGTTGCTCTCCTTGTGGTTCTCAGTTTTGCCACTGCATTTATATCGTTCGTTGCGGTATCCATCACTACATTCACTCACCATAGATACCAATGAAATCTATTTTCCGCGACTCAAACTTTTATCCAACTTATAAGTTATATAGGCTAGTTACATGTTTGAGAATAGAGTCAATTAAAGACAAAATGCAGAAGAATAACTTGACTTCGTTGATATTTGCAGTGCCTCTCAACAAAATCCAATGGGACAAGTTGAAATAAAAAAGAGAGGGTGAAGAATGCTGTGATGTTCGCTACACAAGCACAGCTCACTGGATGGCTGACTGTCGATGCTGTATTCCAAGCCGCAAGTTCCTGGCCTCCAATCCATGTTTTCAAGTCTCTCACCTCGCCCCCCAGCACTGTCTTTCTACTAGGAACTCTCCCATTTCCACTCATGTTACCCTTGCGCTACCAGCATTCCCCATCAAGCTATTGGAGCTCTCCAGAGCCACATTCCCGACGCCCACATCCAGCGCCTTGCGTAGAGCTCCCCGGGCCCCGGGCGCCGGCGCCGGCCGAGGCGGCGGCGGCGCTTCCGCTCGGTTTACTGCCGGAGACATAATGGAGTGGCGGTCCACCGACGCTGGCGCCTCCGCAGCGCCGCCGAGCGGAGGTGCGCGAAATTGGGTTAGAGCTCTCGGCCGCCAGCGCCCTCCAGCGCCCTCCAGCCCCCCCGGCGCGCTTCGCTTCGGAGTGGACCGATGCTCTGGTGGTGCTTCAACAGCACTTGCCGTGTTATTTGTGACGTTACGTATCTAAACCCAACCAAAAAGTTTGCACGTTTGAACTCGACCGCATATGTTTATCGCGGCCAGAGACGAGTTACTTCACTTGGGGATCGCCTCATTCACTCAACAAATGTCTCTGCGAGTTTTTCCGTCCGCAAAAATATTTGCTCGAGCTGGATTGGAAACCGAGAACGTAGGTTTCTAAGGATTAAGCCAAATATTTAAATGTATTGTATTTTTATCCGTACGAAAAATAAAATAAAACAAATTGGAGCAGATTTTCACATTTTTTTAATGTTCACTACTTCGTAAAAAAAAGACATTCGTATTTTTTTTTAATACATAACATAATAAAAATGCCTAATTTTGAAGATTACACCATGAAAACCTTTCCAGCTTCAATAATATTGGTGAGGAAGATGGTCGGAATGAAAAGGGAAGGTCGGGAGGGAGTTTGGAAAACTGGAAAGCCACGACTGAAAACGAAGCACATTTTATTAAAATAGTGTTGAAATAAAGATTTATCAGTATGACTAATTTCAAATGCGTTCAGAAATGAAAAGAAAACTGTGCTGTCTACGGCCATGTGAAATGGGGGAATGGTATCGTTGGATACCCAGGAACTTAGGAAAAATTCAAAAATAATGTAACTCTTTGGATTTTCTATATTGCTGAATTATAACGCACGCAGAAATTAAAAGAAAACTATGCAGACTTCGGCCAAGTGAAAGATGATTATGGTTTCTTTACTTACCTAGGAACTAGCAACACTCCAAATGCAATGAAGCAGTTTTGATTTTGACCGTAAAATTCAAATATTTGATTTCGTTCTTCCACTAAGTCTCATAACGATTGAATAAGCGACTTACCCGTAATAACTGGATTCTCATACTCTGTGATTTACTGTTTATAACACAGCTAACATCATGTAAGAGCCAAGGAAGACGGCACCCACCATAAAATACTTTGTAATAATGTGTTGCGTTGTGGAACAACAATAAATATTTTTTGTATATAAAGAACTGTTGTACCGTGAATATACTACACTATCATTGCAGTGTTTGTGGAGAATGTTTTGTGAAGATATTTAATTTATAAAATATTTATACGTGAGTATTTATTCTTCGTGAGCAGTGTGCGTGCTATTTTGTGTGGTTTTGTTCAGCACATGATTTCTGCAATAGGCCACTAGTATTATACTGATGATCGATTAAATACATTCGAATGTTAAATTCAGTTTCTGTACATTTTCAAAACATCTTCATTGACTTTGTAACTTACTGGGCGAATGTATCGACGATGTGTAACTTTCGGTGAAAGAAGAGGGTTTATCAATTTACCAAAGATACCAAATAAACACTCTAAATATTACTGGATTTATGGGCTCAAAATTCCAAATCTTTAGACAAATTACGAGAAAACATTGTAAAATTTTCAGCTTAAATGTTTTTATCTTTAAAATAATTACAAATTATGAGGCATCATTGATTTTGCCTACAATACGTTTTATCGATTCGCAGAACAGGAAAGAATTATATTCTCTCATGATGCAGATTTGCTATCGTTTTGCGACGAACTTCTGATGTACGTAGTATGTTCTTATCTCTGAAAAATTATAATGTTATGTTAAATTACCTAAAAACAAATTAAAACTTAAACATTATAAGACAGTTTAAAGTGATTTAAAAAGATGTATTCGACCTTGCATAAAATGCACGTTGTAGAAATCAAGAGCGAAAATTATGAATTGTTGGTTGTAAGGGGTGGTTGTGTGTAATTTTGTACTCCATTGTAAAGTAATCTTCATTAGAATTCATCTTGGTAGAATTCAAACAACAGTAAATTGGCACAAGAGTGAAATAAAGGCAATTCTAAAAACAAGATTTTCTCAAAAACGGATTCAATATTTTTTAAACTTTTAGGTGCTAAATGTACTGAATTACATCACACTTATGTATTTGATTTATTCTTTTGATTTTACAAAAACTACACTTATGTAAAATTTTTAAATATCACCAACGTCATTAATATTTACATTCTCGGAATTTTTATACATTATACTATTTGTGAGTCAAAGGCTTCAAATAATTTTTTATTAATTTTCTTGAAAACTCAAAAGTTTGCAGTCAAATTGATGTATTTATTGTGTATTTTATTATTATAAATAATTATGTATTTTCAGAAACGCTTGAACGACTTTTTTTCAAGAACAGATACAAATTTTTGAAAGAAAAATTGCATCTAGGACCATGTTTTACTCTTATTTAATGTTACGAAAGTAATATTTTATTTATATTAATAGGGTACCGACAAATTGAGGAAATGAAAAAATATATTTTAAGCGCCGATAGGTAGCAGCTGAGAAAAGAGAGAGGCCGGGCAGTAATACTGAAAATCTAGCCCAGACTAGAGAGATAAGACAACTACTGACTGCAGCGAGAAAGCCTTTTCTGTAGCACCAGTAGTTAATTAACTTCTCGACATCTGTGATGTTTTTATTTACAGCCCATGGCTGTTACACTTTTGTGTACTTTAACTTACTTTTTTCAGCACTTTACTTAACTTTCACAAAAAGTACACTTATAAGACTTTGGCTTCTCGATTACTTTAATGTATCTTTTTTTTAAGTAACGTATATCATAATATTTGATACTTTGAAAAATACTTTGCCAGCCGAAACTCTAAAACAGTAGCTTACTAATTAAATAAATAAAATGTTCTCATTTCTTAGAATATTATTCACGACAAAGTTTGGAAGCTTTCTTGCTTGAAATGTCTTAAGAACAAGTAAAATTACGGCAAGAAATTATTTAAATATTTCTTTACAATTTAGCTACGTCTTTTTTGGTAAGAAATGACATGAGCACACACGTTAACGTATAAAAAGAATGCTTAGAAATTTTCCATGTTCATTTTCAATCCTCCAAAAGAAAACATATCGAAAAAATCTCTCAAAAATAAGACAAATTCACAAACTGGAGTTATTCATTTGACAATATTTTCTTTCAGACGCATTCATTGAACATAATAAGAGAAATTATCTGCAAAGATTTCTGTACAATTTATAAGATATTTTTTTCTGTTTATATGAAGTGTAATCATATATGTATATCATATATGAATATGTATCACTGCAGTTTCTGAAGGAAATATGTCTTCATAGAGTATTGAACAACAATTTTGGAATATGTTACATCCTTTATTGAAAAGTTAATAATAGTCGCGCAACTCGCCTTACCGGGAGCGGTAGCTCAATGCACCAACTAATGTCACTGCAGCGCCTCTGATCGGGAGGTCCTAGGTTCGAGTCCTGACGGCACTAGCTTTCCAGCTAGGTTGAATTCAGTCGCTGTCTGGAGGAGAATTTTAGCGGCCGGCTGCTCTGATCAGTAGTTTTCCGTGGTTTCTCCGATCAACACCAGGCGAATGCCGGAGCAGTACCCTACCAAACGGGCCACAGACCGCGCGCTATCTGTCCTTCCTCTTCCTTGTCCTATCCTCTCCCCTTACATTCACACTTACACTAACATGCACTACACTATCACATATTCCGGGAGATCGGTCGGGAGCTTAGAGCTTGTCCCGGCTGGGGCGGTGCCCCGCTGGTGGGAGAGTCCTGGTTAGGGGGAAACCCCACTAGCCGACGGTAGGTTGGCACCGGATCTCGCCATCCAGCGGGGGGAAAATCACCGCCATCTTCCGAGAAAAAAGCTACACTAATGACCAAAGCAGTTGACGCGTCCGGAAAGACGAAAAAATCAATCAATCAAGCAAGCAACTCTCCTTCATACTCTGCTCAAAGCGTGACATCATGAAACGTTCATAATGACCTTGTTAAACTATAAAGGGCTGAGAGTGCCGTGATGAATCGAACTCTGAAATGGAGTATCAAGAAGCGTGCGATTTCTACTTACCTCTTTCAAGCGGACTAATGCAGGTGCGGGCACGATTTTGTCCGCTTGGGCAGTGGCTTTCACAGTCTAAGCCGTGACGGGCAAGAGAGGTAATTTGAGAATGGAAACGTCGCTGAAATCTCGAAAAGCGAACTTCAAGAAATCGAAGAATTATATTATTCGTATTTTGATTTTTCCTTTTTCAGTAGAGCATAAAAATATACTTAGAGAAACCTAAAAACAGTTATTAAAACGCGTATTAATAAGTACGTAGATGAATTCATAAAGCAAATTTTTCACAAACAGAATATACAAAATATTATTTACGACATTACGGCGTATTATGCAGATCATTTTTGGTACAAATATTAATTAAGAGTTTACCTACATTTGGAACAATAATTTAAGAACTGTGAATGTGAGAACATTTCAAATTCTGATCAGAGATCGCTTTTGTGGTTTGATTTTACTGTTTTCAGAGAGTTAATCAGTTTTTCGCAAACCTTACGTGACTTATCCAAAAAATATACATATATTTTCTGCAGCTTATCTGAACAAATGAGGAAGACGTGGCCGAGGGAAATTGCTACCAAAACTTTATAAATATAATTCAAATGGGTTTTACTTTCTAGCTCTTAAATCTGTGTCCAGTTAATTATAAATGAAAATCTTTTGGTAATTCAAGATTCAGGTAATACAAGACATTGGTAGATATAGGTAACGAAATACACACATTATACCAATATCTACTGTATACGGAGTAACAAATTTACGAAGCCGGCCCGGTGGCCGAGATCGCTAAGGCAGTAATGTCGTAGTGATCTCGGACCGAAGGGTCGCGTGTTCGAGTCCCTCCTCAGGCATGGTTGTACTTGTGTTCGTCCTTTCACCTCTTATTATCATATCATTTCATCTTCATAGTTACCATACCGTTAACTCTAATAGTAGTCGCTTATGTCCTAGATGTTGATGCGACCTTAAGTAACAAAACAAAATTACAAAATTCCACCTCCAAGTTTACTAGATGTTGAAATCGAGAATTCGATTTTATTGGCAGTTTTGGAAAGTGTCAAACATTCATTTCCTTGTGTGGAGTTAAAACTCGCGGGAGTGCAAGATTACCGTGTCTTTAGTGTATCGCTCGTTTTACCGTCGTGATTACAAGATGTTGCCACTTTGACCCGACCGAGAGAAGTTGCAGGCTGCGAAATTACGTAATTTACGGAGTCTCAAAGAATATTAAATGTTTTGGGATGTAATAAGTAGGATGCGAAGTTTTCATATCTATTTGCAAGTATTTTTGGAACGCTCTGCTACGTAGTTTCTTTAAACATCAAAAATGCATATTTTGTTCTTTGGAATCAATGTTCGAAATCTTATTGTGCATATTTCAGCATATTTGTGACGATTGAGCATACTTTTACCTTAAGGGTATATTTTGGCATGTTTCAATAAATTTGATGTATTTTTTTTATTTTCTTCTATAAAATGTAAACTGTGATATGGCTTTCGAGTTTGCTTCTTTTGCGTTTGATCTGCGTGGTACACTTTTCATCAGACAGCCAGCACGCTGACGTGTCTGCGCGACCGATCTCCGTGAAAGAAGCTGCGATATGTCCTGTGCTGTACCCCGAATCCCTTTGTGTGGGTCAAACAAACTTGTTTCGTGATCGCGCGCCAAACAGCAAGACTCAGGCATGTAAAGTCAGCAGAGGTTCTCCCGATACTCTATCCAAAAATCATGCGGTCTTGTACGTATCGTCGATACACAAGAAAAGTGACATTTGTGTTAAGAAATGTAACTCTGTTGGAGAACGGTTTTACCGGAGCGTAGTGGTTCATTTCGTGGTGAAAGACAAAGCGATTTACTCTATAACTTGGTTGTATGATTTATTTTTTTAATGTGCACACATAAAATAAACTATTTTTACATGTTCACTTACTAAAAATTGACGAATTTTGGTATCCTGTACCTGTTTTGTGTACCGATGATACATTTCGTGCTGCCGGACATATAGCTTCGCAACATTGTGAAGTTACTAACTTTATTTCTTCAATTCTTTTGTCAAAGCTCTGACGAGAAATATTCCAAGAGTAACGAGCAGAAATTTTCTTTTCCGCCAGGATTTATCTTAACTACATAGATGAGAATATAGCTTGGTGCTGTATTATTTTATTAGTCGCACGTTGAAAGTATTAAGGTACTTTCTTAACTTAATCCAGATGTGACTTGATCTATTTCAACAAAAAATGCTGAATTTCTGAAGAAGGAAATCAAAGCTAACTCATATTTTCACACACTTCTGCCCAAAATAATCTATCTCCGAAAGCATATTTGAAGCTGGTCACTTCTTTAAAATTGATCAGGACCAATTTGTAGCAGTAAATATGAAGAAAATTTAAGAATGGAAATTTAGATTAAGAAACATAGAAATTTAGATTTACAAACAGAAGGGAGAATTTACAAGGTGATTTGAACATTATCACACAGCTAAAAAAATCCCATCTTTTTAACATTATCTCCTGAATTCCTATGAAGTGGAAGGATTGTTTTCTAGGTATTAGATCAATCTTGCAAATTACAGGAAAAAATTACACCTGGAAATTTGAAAAACTATTTTTAATTTGCGGTGATACTAATTAAATGCACAGTTTATTTATTTATGTTATTTTTCATCATTTATCAATTATGTAAACGTAGATTATTGGTGTAAAGTAAAATAAGCACTTTATTATGTGCATATTTTTAATTTGAAATGCATATTTTCCTAACTTTTTAGCATATTTTCATGCATAATTTTAGAGATTTTAGTGTATATAATCCGCATCCCAGTTATGGAATAGATAATCGAATGGAGGAATAGATTATCGACTCCTTTTCTCTTCATTGTGCGTTGTCATTAATTTAATAATGGCATGCTCCTTTTCTCATTCCCTTTTAAGGGTGATTCCCTTATTGATTTCCTTGCATTTCGTTTTCTTCCCTTTTGTGTTCTCCAAACGTTGGGATTCTTTGTTTCCTTTCTCGACCTCTTCTTCATTTTCTCATTCATTCCTGATCTCTTGCGACACTGTTTCTGTCCCATCCTACCACTACCATCGTAACTCGGCGACGCCCATCACCTACACTTCCTCCAGGGCCTCACACTTTCGCTTCGCCTCTCCAGGGCGTCTTCAGATCGGGTTTATCCGCACTTGTGCAGTTGCCGGGGCAACCGGCGTCAAGGTGTATACACTTCGGAGCTTGATTCAAGGCGCGGCACGATCCACAAGAGCAGCGGGGCCGCCTCGTTTGCGCGGAAACGTGACACTGCAGTATCATTACGCTTCCTGAGGGCATACATCCCCGAGACGCCTTGTTTCCAGAAGCATCGAATCTTCGTTTACTAGGACGGCCGCAGAGCCCCGGGGAGCGCGCACCTTGGCTTTTCTCCGGCGGAGTTTCCTCGGAACGAATACAATGAGACTAGACGGGCGGGTTTCGAGTTAGATGCCGAGAGCAACGCCGGTTCGCAACACGAGACAAGACAACGAGGGTAGTTCCTGGAACAGGAAGACGCCTTTTTTCATAGTACTGTGTGTAAAGGAACACTGGGTAGAATATCTTTCAACGTATATTTCCAACGAAATGTTTGCAAAAGGAGGTACATAATTGATTAGTATTCTTTATTTAATATGATACTCTTTACAATGTTCAGCGAAATTGGTGGTTTTATAATGAGACGTATTATTTTCCTTGTTTGCTCTTGAAACTGTTGATGGGAAAAATGTTGACATCATGTGGTAATTGGAGCAAGAAATCTTAATACGATGTAATATAGTGGTATAGTGAAGTAGATTGCACCAAGATATAATAATAACAAATATAATTACATTTCACTTGATGTTATTCTCTGTATTACTCTTCTACCCTCTTACAAATAAAGTCAATATTTTTTAAAATTTCATTTCTATGTGATATCGTTACTTCTGAATATAATAACTTCTCTCATAGAGAACTTCAAATGTTTCAATTTCTCAAAGAGCGTTCCTGGTTCGTTTGAGACTGATTTGATATAAGTAATTGCAAACGGCTCTTTGCAGCGTGTTTGCTTAGCAGCACCCCTTTCCTGCTAACCTACTCAGCTCGTAATCACTCACATCCTCGTGTCACCAGCAGTTCTCTGATATGAGTTGTAGGTGCAGCCGGGTACATTTACTTCAGTCGGTTGAACGCTTGGGCAGCGGGGTGTGCAGTGAAAGCCTCAAGCCCTGTTGATTCAGAGTGGGCCGCTCTATACCACATCAGACGTACTGCTTCGCTTCACTTCGGTGGCGCCATTATTGCGTCCTCCTGCCTCAAATGCAGTGTATCAGTATCCCTATGAGGAATTCCTTTCACATGAGATCTCTCTTACTCAACTTGGTCTGCATAAAATAGAATTCATACATGCAATGTTTTGTTCAACAAATTTCTATTTTACGCTTGTGCTCGGCAATTCTTGCATCATTTTTTATTTTCAGTTTCTTTTCTCCCTGTTCTGTGATCTTTCAGTTGTGAACTTAAAGCACTGTTTAACCACTTTGACAGTACAGACAATGTTTCGCTCTGGTGTATTAAAAAGTTACATTTCTTTTGAAATATTTTCTTATCTTAAACTGCGCTACTACGCTATTCATGTTACTAAACATTGGACTTTGCACTTTTTCGTTTTTTACTTCCTAGTTCCTCCTTTCCTAGTCCGTCACTCCCTAGGTCCTTACTCCAGAATTATGGCTTCATGATTGAAAGACCTCCACTTAGAGAACGTCAGTCTCAGCTCGATTAAAAAGTTGACCACCCAATTAAATGACAGGCGTTACTGTCTCTGATGTCTTGATTTCTGTATCTCTTACCTTAACTTCCTGTAGTTTCATTCCAGCAATACCATTTTTGTATTCTTTATTCGGTATGTTACCTTTGGTACTTTTTCATCATCAAATCGCCTAGATTTTAAAATATCTAGCTACTTTTGAGCTATACGTCTGTCCCGTTACATCTGCCAGATGTCCCTCGTCATCATGTATTATTTATCCACGATCCTTCTTTGGATTTGAAGCGTTTCGTTCCGGTCTTTCGGGGCAGCCGTTGCTCCAGTTCCACTTTTCGTCTGCGCGTCTGTCGCTGCTCGGCCTCGAGATGCAGAACCGCGTACTGGCAGACTTCTGCAGCGGCCTTCATATTTGTGATATCGTGTGCTCACTGTCCTACGCCCACACCCAGTCTCTTACTCCCACATCACCTCTCTTAGTCCCAATTCTCTCATTCTCACGAACACTGTCTCCTACCTCTCACAATCTCTCTCACTCTCACTTCCTCTCTCTCATGCTCATTCCTTCTCACTCATTCACTTTCTCTCTCTTGCTCACTTCCTCTGTCGCTCTCTCCCTCTCCCTACCTCCCTCTCTCCCGCTCATTCCCTCTCTTGTTCCGTCTCTGACGCTGACTCTATCTCTGGCTCTAATTACCTCTCTCTCACTCACTCTCAATTATTTTCTTTCTTTCTCTTTCTTTCTTTCTTTCGTTCTTTCTTCCTTTCTTTCTCCCGTACTCCTTTGTCTTTTATTCTGTTGTGTATCAATTAATGTTGAATTGAGCTTAAGTCAGTCAATTCATTTGCTTCTTTTAGAGTGTGGTCTGTATATATGTTTTCCTTTTGCGTACACAAAAGTCATTAGAAGAAGTAATATTAGTGACGGTAAATTTCTGATTGGCTCTGAAATTAGTTATAGTAATATTCAGTTGAATTGCAGTTATGTATTGTGATAGTAATTTCTGAATTCTGTTTCGTGCTGGTGAAATGTGCTCACAAAACAATGATGAGTGAGTGGAGTAAAATATTGACGTCAGTAGAGTAATAAATGAAGGTAAATGATTAAGTACTAAAATTTTATGTGTCGTTTGAATTGAAACCGAAACCATTAAAAGGATATTATAATAGAAGTAATTATTGCATTAATTTGTAAATTGTTTAACTAATAGAGGTATTTTAATGTTTTTGAGATGGACTATATGTGTCCATCCTTAGTATCCCTCAGGGCAGAATATGCGTAGTTTGGTACTGGTAGTGTTAAAAAGTATCTTCTTCCTCTTTTACAAATGTTTCTCCATCACCGCGCGGAAATCCCTGTCCTTACCAACATTAACTCCTTCATGCCATTGCCTTCGCCATCTCATTTCTATTCGCATTAACATGCAAAATCAATATTTACCTCCACTTAGACGAAGTATCACCGTGCCAACTACGACTTCATTAACAAAATCATTTCTATCCACTATCAACACTTAATCTAGCATTTCAGATTAGCGACCTTTTTCTTCACCGATCATGAAGATCATCGACTTTTCTCCGATCGATCTACCCGCCATCTCTCCCCTGTTTTACTTGGACCACGCACTCGCCGTCACTGGCACCCCACCGCCACCCGACGAGAAGCCTCGCAAGCTAAAACTCTTTCATCACACAAGTTCCGAAGTTCAAAACTCTCCAACGAGGGCAGTCAGGGCGCGCTCTCGGAGCACTTACAAACCCTCAATCTGGCGCCGGCGAGGCTGCACGGTGGGCCGAAGCGGATGCCGCTTGCACCGGGACGGTTTTCCTTAGCGTTACACGCAAGCATTTCATATATAACAGCGTGTAACATTTGATTATTTCGTTTTTCCGGTCGCTTCAACTGCTATCGTCGTTAGTTCCGTAAGTGTAGCGCATGCTTTCATTACAGATGTGATCTTGTGACTCCGATGGATGATGAGGCCCGGCACCGACCTACACGTCGGATTGTGAGGTATTTCCAACCATTTCCCACCAACGGGCCACCGCCCCAGCCTGGAGGAGCTCTAAACCCCAGACTGGTCCTTGGATCATGTGTGGTTGTGTAGTGCACGGAAGTGTAAGCGTGTCTAAGTAAGGGACGATGATAAAGCAAGGAAATGGAAGGAAAGATCGCACGCGGGCCGTGGCTTTCAGGGTCCTGCCGCGGTCTGTTAGGGTACTGCTTCGGCATTTGCCTGGTGCTGATACGGAAAACTATCGATGAGAGTAGCCGGCCGCTAGAATTGTCCTCTAGACAGCGGCTGAATTCGACCTTGCTCTGTAGCAAAGTCGAAGATGCTGTCACCGTCGGAGCACGGACCGCCTTCTCCCGGTCAAGGGCTCTGCAGGACATCAATTGATGCCCTGATCCACCTAAGACGATCCGTGTGAAGTGATTCCCGTCTGTTTGTGTGAATAAAACAATATAAAATGAGAATGTCAATAATATAAATTATTTTTATACTTCCGTTCATATACCAAGAATCTTAAATAATTAATTATTTTTGTTTCTGGGACCTTAACTGCTGTAGACATTAATCCATTAATGTAATGCATGCTAAATCTCGGGAGATGGCGGTGTTCCTTCCCCGCCAGAACTTGAGATCCTGCGCCTACCTACAGGTTCGCTTGCGAGGGTTTCTACCTACTAGCTATCTCCCCCAGCGCGGCTCTTCTCCAGCCGAGACTCTAAGCTCCCGTGGCAGTGTATTGCACGTACGCGTAAGTACGAGATGAGGACAGGACAAGGAAGAGGAAGGAGAGATCACGGTCAGGTGGTGGCTCGTTTCTTAAGGTTCTGCTCCAGCACTCGTCTGATATTGATAGGAGAAACTATGAAAAACCACCCATCAGATCACTTCGTTTCTGGAGCAAATTAAAAAGATTCTCGTATATTAGTATGAATAAAGCAATGTAAAATTTAAGGTCCATTTTTTACATTCTTTTCAAAGATATTTGTCTTCGTAATTTCAACGTAATATGCTTTCAGCAATATTTAAGCAACATTTTCTTGTAAAATTATGCACAGAAAAATGAAAATCTTAGAAGCTGTCATCCCTTTGTGCAGTAACCTCTGCTACGTAGTTTCATTAAATACTGCAATTTCATAGACTTGCCGTCAAGTTTATAACATAATACTCTTCTTTAACTGACTAGTTGTGTATTTAGTATCTTCATTTCTTGTACAAAATCAATGTGCACAGGCATTGCGGTTGGTTTTGCGTATCTGGGTCTATTAGTCATTTTAACATGTCTGTATGAACTGTGGCAGAGAGTTCCATGAGGCCCAGTTCAAAGCTAAAGGGACCACATATGTGTTACTAGTGAGTGGTTCAAGAAACACTAGACCTGGAGTGTACAAGGGTAATCGATATCGGTTGGAAAAAACTGTATTAATAGCAACTCTGTTGACAATATAAGGTATTTGATCAACAAACATGAGCTACGTCCCTTTTGAACTAGTAAAAATCTCTTAAAAACGTAAAACATAAAAGAAACAGATATTAGAAGACGTATCCAATATTCCTTTATTAAATTAAATGCATTTGTCATTTCATACTCACATTACTCAAACATCGTTCTCCGAAAGGTGATTGGACATAAATTGGTGCAATATAAAAAAACTGCATTGAAATACAATGTAACACGCACTGTTAGCCTTAGCAACAGTTGCACCAAGAAGAATATTGAATATTCCACTCTTTTATTTTCCTGCATCTGCTAAATATTTGCCATTGTGAGGTCCTGGGTTCGGCCCAGTGTGCGGCGCGAGGCCGCAGCGCGGGGGCGGGAGGCGCGGCGCACGTGGGCGCTGTTGCGGCCGCGGAGCGCCTCGGGCTCAGGGAGGCAATTTTCTTCGGGAACACATTACGACACTCGTCGCGCCGGCCGTGTCAACAGCGGGGCTGGCGGCCCGCCAGAGTGCGCCGCGGGGGGCAGCCCCCTCCCCTCCACACCAACCCACCCAGGCGCGGCAGCCTGGCCTCCGCGAACCGCCACGCTGCCGCCGCCGCCACCTCCGCGGTTTTTCGGAAAGTTTCGGGCCGTGATATTGAAAATGCCTCATTAGCATTCATGAAACATCACCCCCGGGACGCGCGGGCCCACGTACGCGCCGCCGCCGCCGCCGCCGCTGCCACCGGCTTCGCGCGCCAGCCGCAGTTAGCCCGAGCGGAATCGATTCCTCGCCGGCGATTGTGGGTGCCGGCTCGTTGCGTGGGCGCTGCTTCCGAGTGGGACGTGTTGCTCTGCTGATGAGACTTCCCATTTACGGTGCAGACATGCGGGTACATGGACATTTTCTTGCGATTGACCTCCATTGATTACAAGTTCCCATTTTCAATATTGATCATCTATTTGAATACTTTTCTGGAAAATTTTCCGTATCGTATTTCCTGTATCACGAAATGTTTTATTTTGGGAAAATTCAAATAGCTTGGAATTAGATCTACAATGCCAAGGTAAAAATTAGTTTAAGTTGATCGGTAGACACTCTCCGGACCAATGTTCTGCTTAAGAATATGGAGAAAGTTGTTATTGCATTCAGGTAATTGAATTTATCATTAAGATTAATATAGCCACGTGTCTGGAATACTGATAAAGATATCAAAATTAGTTTACGAAGATTCCTACTTGCACTGTTTTTATTGAAAGTGTAATCTAAAAAATTAAGTAGATGTCTACATAATTATACGAGTCTACACAAATATACGATGTATTATATGATTCTCTCCCTTCAATTAAAGGTTATATTTCGCCCTAGACTTTTTAAATCTCCGGATACTACAAAGATATAGGGTATCTGAGTTACTGAAGACTGGAGCCTATAATGGCAAATAACGTCACACTTTTAGGTTGTCATTGTCTTTCTCTGGTGTACATATTCTATTAAATTGAAATTGAAAGTTAAGGACAATTCTATTAAAAATAGATTTGTTATGATTTTTAAGGGCAAATGGAACGATTTTGTGGCCAAAAAATAGTTTTTTGGTATTTTATTTTTCATAAATCTTCATAATTTTCCTTTTAAATTCGCATTTGAAATATTTTGATTTCATTCTTAGAAATATTTTTTAATTATATAAATGTGAATTCCTCCTTTCATTGGGTTTAGGTGCTGGCTCAGTTAATTTTAGATATTGTTACTTAATGCAGCACATAAACTCTGAAACACTTAGGCAAAACGTATGTTGTGAAGCTAACCAACATTAAAGATGTGCCAAAAGAATGTAGTTATTGGAAAAGATTGTTCTGATGAGGCAAGTTATCGATCTGGCGTGTTCTAAGGGTTGCATCTTTAAAACCTATTTTCCGAATGTTGATATTTTTTATTAAATTGACCGTTTCTCAGCTTGCATTTCTAGAAGGAAACTGAAATTTTTAGGAGTTGTTAATAAAGGTCTCATACATTTTCAGAATTTTTTTCTGACTACCTTAGTATTATGAATTCAACAGAACTTTTTTTACTTGAAAGCGTGGTAAAAATGGATTATGAGAAAATATTTTTATCTACAAAAATAGTAAATATTTTTCAAAGACGTTGTTTCAGTGTTATTTTGAATGACCTATCTAAATCCTGTAAAAATTTCATAAGCCCAACTTTAATATATTCTCAGAATTAGAACCAAACATTTAACGTTGCCTGGATAGAGAATCCATATCCACAGTTGTTTCATGATATAAAAAGTGTGTAAAGAATCTAGCGTAGAGATTGTATTAAATATAAATAGGTGTGTGAAGCTGTGAGAAATTCTCTTTAAGTTAAGCTGAGTGCAGGTTGCATGTCATTAAAATTCAATTAAAGTAGATATTTACCGAAAATAAAGGTATATTCATTATTGGAAATACACGGCTTTTGGATTGTTTCGCACCATATCAAATATTTAGTAAAACTGAAAGTTAATGACAATACTTCTTGAGTTTTAAAATGTATAAGTTATCATCTGTAGTAACTATACGTGAAATTAGTAAGCAATGGCAATTAAACCTCGCTGGTTTGCGAGCTGTGCGGAGGAGAAGGAATTCTGCTCTTAGTCTCGGACTTACCTTGGAGAGCGCTCCTCCCGACGGCTATTCCCTCCCTCCTCTGCGCCCCCCGCTGCGCTGCCGCCTGCCCTGCGCTCCATTCCGCATTGTGTTCGGCACTGGGACCCTCCGAGAACAAGGGGATCTGGTTCACAGGGCAGGCGGCACTTCAGGAAACTGCAGCTTAGCCTCCCCTGGAAGCACCTAATTGCTGCCATAGTCACTCCGTCCAATAGTCTCGTTCGTCATCCACGTAGTTTAGAGGATATTGGTTGCATGAATTGCGAGCTGAAATACAGGTTTTGTTTTTAAATTTATAAGATATATCTAAAATTTTAAGTTGGTCTTAAAGGTAGCCAGTACCTAACAAGTTTATTTTCAAAAGAAATCAGTTTTTCATGAAAAATAAAACTTCACTGGAATAGAAGGTAGGTCCATGTTATTTTTAACATGAATAAGATCATGTTACTTTTAACTTAATTATTAACCCAAAATGTATTCAATATTTTACCCTACATCTTCGAAAAACATTTTGTGAATATTATTTTTAATTCTGCTTTTAAATGGAAACGTTTTATTAAGGGATTTAGGATATATCTTTAGTTTGAAATAACTGTTTTTTAAGTGAAATAATATGTAAAATTACTGCTAGTAAGAAGGCTTTAATAATAATAATAATAATAATAATAATAATAATAATAATAATAATAATAATAATAATAATAATAAAGCGTTCATTTTGAGTACATGCAAATATAGATGTGCTAAAGTTTTATAATAGTGAGCTTGTTCTACGTAATAGATATTTTCCTCAAAAATGAGTATACACGATAACTACATACTTATATATATATATATATATATATATATATATATATATATATATATATATATATATAGAGAGAGAGAGAGAGAGAGAGAGAGAGAGAGAGAGAAAGAGAATTAAACCGTACAATGGTAGTAAATTAAGTATGCAATGACCATTGTGTACTACTTAATGTTCAGAATGTATAATTACGAAATAACGTTCTCTATTCCATAAATTTCTTTCAAGTACGAGTCCAGTTGTACGGTATGGCCAAAATCTTTTCCTTTGAGTCCCCCTGCAGCATGAACAGCTTCCTCTAGTGCGCGAACGCAGTATCCGATGCCTGGTTCGCCTAGTTGCCGGTCATTGGCCCTCCCCGTCTTCCACCGCACGCAGTGCCTGCCTTCTCGCTCAGCCGCCCCCGCCGCCCATTGAAGCGCCGTCTGATATCCCGGGATTGGTCACTGGCAGAGGCCCAGGCGGCCATTGTGACGCCGACGGGCTGGTGCGTGCAGGGTCACGGGGCACCTGAATGGATTCGCCGAGATGATACGGGACGCGACGACTTTGAGGGATGTCGCAGGCAACAGGCTCAAGCCAGGACGCTTCACTGGTTTATGATTCAGTCACCAGCATCCGTTTTCAACTTGCGGCTTGATATAACGCACGTAATATTATAGAAAAAACTCCCTCTTGAACTTAACGATTAGTTTCAAATACGAACAACTTCGCATATTTCACAAATTTATGAAATTTTACATTTATTAATAATTTGTTTTCAAATCCAATATGAAACAATGTAGGCATATTAAATTGTGCGTACACAAATATTTTCACTTCTTAGTTTTAGACTGTCTTGAAACTACACTTCTGTCCATAATACGTGTTACTTTAAATATCTCGACAAAATGTTAAATAACAATATGAGTGAATCGAACTCCACTTTCATTCAATTTAAAAATCTACTGATTCGATAAGATTAAATATTTGCAGTTAACGCAAGCTTCATTACATCTCTCTTTACTTGGCAAAATACTGTACGGACGGCAAATGAGAGAAGTTATAGTTTATTTTAAAGTTCGCTCCTCGGGACTTTGAAGATGAGAGAACACATGTTCACACAATGTACGTGTCCGACCGGAACGGCATACCCTGTTGAGTTGCCAGCACGTTCACTCCCGCAGCTGCCGTGGTAGAACATCATTACTAATTCAAGATAAAATCCCTACTCTCGTCCAGTATGGAGTTTATTGTGCACCGCGGTTCTCCCGAGCATACTTCGCCAACTTTCGAGGTTATTTTTGGTGGGAAGCTAGTTCCAATTAATTAGGAAGCGCATAACGTAACGAAAATGTGAGGGGTTGGGGCCGCACGACCTCGTCCTGCTCGTTCTCCGCTGCGCGCTCCTCTCCAGAGTTTGTTACGCACTCCCGCACACACGCCAGCGGCACGGCCGCGCCCGGGAAGTCTACGGCGTTGTTCTGTAGGTTTTTGTACTTTCCCCAGTGTTGATACTGCATTTTAATATTTTTCGGCGAAAGGGAGGGGGGCGGCTTCTGGCGAGGCAGGGGACAGGGCGGCGGAGAGTGGGGCGCGGTCGCGGCGAAGCAGACGAGCGGCGCGGGGAGGGACGGTGTGTGGGAGGGGAGGTGAAGTGGTCGGCTTCGCGGAAAGGGTGAAGAGCGAGTGTTTACGACAAGCACTCTCGTACGCACGCACGCATGCGAGATCCCTGTCTCACGCACAATCCCCGGTTTCAGCGCGCCCAATGCGCACAAGCGGATTTAGTGAGTTATTCACGGTATTGGTCGTTTTTTCATGTTCGTACTGACTTCATCTGCCTCATGTACCATTTTTTGTCTCGCTTGCATTTTTTAGTGATAATGTGTTCAGTAGGTTCAGGCGCAGTACGGAGGCACAGTCACTCCTTCGGAATTGAATTCTCTCGCATTTGTTTAATTATCAAATTTATTTCATATTGTTCCATTTCCTTCACACCTGCTGCAGTGACTTTTATTACTTTTGTTTATTTAAAGTTCCTCTAGCATGGAGGTCATTAACGACTGTGTACCATTGCGTATTACGAAAAAAAATAATATCAATAACGAAAAGCAATGTCATATTTACCAAATTAAAACTCTTCCATTTTTCTTTTTCTTCTTTAGTTTTCAATTTCACTTGTAAAATACCACCCCAAATAATATTGTCTTTAGTGATTGTGAGGGTTTATACACTTAATTGAAACGCCTACATACAATTCTGTGGTGTAGAGAGTCCATGAGTTCTTTCATCCAAATTATAATTAATAAAAAATAATCATTTTTTGTAAACACTCTTGCTGATCCACATTTCATTCGATTATATCAAATCAATTACTTTTCCTCTACAAAAAGTATCTTTATTAGCGATGAGATATCGATAAAAAACATCAATGTTAAGAAAACATTGTTAAAAATCATCAATGTTTGAAACTTGCATGTTTCTTTAAAATCTGATTTAGTAACCTGTAACATGAAATTCGTGCGCACAAAATTTAATTTGAAAGTGAGTTTGTTTATTAATTAATATTTAACTAAAAACAAAGTTTAAAAAATATACTTAGACGAAACTAAGTAATATCTATTTATAAATAACTAAGTAAAATCTATTTATAAATATAAATAGACGAAACTAAGCCTCCAAGCCTATGCGCCCAGAGTCATCTCAAAGGGTCAGCCCTCAGTCCGTCGACGAAAAGGGTCTCTAGGCCTTATGCCTACAGTTCATGCTTGACCGTCTCTTCATGTGCGAAATACGAGAAAAGACCTCGGATATATCAGTACATTGGGGTCATCTCGGGCGAAAGATAGTCTCCTCGGCGTTCACTTGATTGAACATAAACTAAAAATGGTACAATCTGTTATTATTTTATGTTTCAACTTTTACAAAATTGTGATTACGGGAATTTTCCATCCACAAATAAAACATCGATCGCCTAGAAACGTCGAACATAAAACATCGATTTTAGAAACATATCCACTTTAATACGTGTCGCATTCCTAAAAACTGTATTCGTATTTCCTAAGATTTTTGCCATATACTTTTCGTTTTTTATGCCTTCCTTGCTTTTCTCGTTCCACTTCTAATCAACACACCGTATATTTTCCCTTTTCCTGCCGCGTTTTCCAGCACTCTTCAGACATCGGCACCGCAGCTGCGCTCACCCTCCATCCCTTTTCCCATCAACTCTCCTTCCACTCTGTCTCCCCTCTCCTCTTCCCACCCCTTCACCGCACGGCCGCCGGCTTGCCCTCTCACCCGCGCCCTGTCACCCGTCACTCCAGCCATCGATTCTCTCACTCGTCAGCCCCGACTCCCCTTCCGAACCCCTTCCTGCTCCACCGGCCGGCCGTTTGCAGCCCGACCACAGTAGCTTGTTTTCTTCGCCGACCGGCAGAGGCGCAGCGCGGCGGCCGCGGAAAATGGGAGGGAAAAGAATCGGTGAATGCTCTATGAGAAAAGAGCGTGCATGTTCACATTCTGCGTTGGCCATCTTTCTTCCCGAACGCTTACTCTTTCACGAAACCTGCCTGTGAATAGTGCACGCGGCACCCTGAACCGCACACCCGAAAATTCTTTCCCTTCCGAATGAAGTACGACGCTTCCGCGAAAGGAAGATATCTCACCGAAAGAAAAGGTTTAAGGAAGCTTCATAATATAAACACGGAGATATATAGACAGAGGGGCGCATAGGGTGTGGAACGCGGAAAGATATATACCGAAAAAAACACGGAATATGGCTTGTAAAGGAGAAGAAAAATATGTACAACTGGTCGGAATTCTGGCTGGGTAAAAACGTGCCTGCCACCGTCCTGGAATGCATGCCGCAGAGGGATGGGCGGCCCGATGAATAATTTATATCGGTAACAAACCTCCGCTCGCTGTGTGCAAAAATTTACTCCGCGCCCGGAAATCAGGTTTCCTCGAGTGAAATAAACCAATGCGCGGGCTGCGCTGGCAGCGCCGCGTGACGCGCGCGGAGGCGGAGTGAAGCTCCTAATCGCTCGGCGGCGCCGGATTGCTGTGAAGAAGCGGGAGGTGTCTCTGGGGACGCCGGGAGACTGAATTCAGGAGGTAAAGAGAAGGAAAAATACTATTACACTGCAAGGGCGAAGCTGTGTCTCGTTTGCCGCTGCAAATAAATTATATTACAGAGAAACAAACATTTCTTGTTATCACATGTCAAGAACACTCGTTGCTACTTATATTCGTAATTCAACTAAATTATGTATCATGAAGAAACAGGCTAAAGATTCCGGAGCTTTTGAAAAGAAGCACAGATTGTACTTTTCCAAAACATCAAGTTTTTATGAGTATAAATAAATAAATAATGTGTTTCTTTCTTCAATTGTAGGAACAGTTGTCAGTTCAGAATGAACGAATTTGCGAAATATGTGCAAACGCTGAATTTAGTGTAAATAGTAATGGAATGTAAGTTGCACGAAGTTGACTTACATTTCTGTTTTGTTTGTTGTTTGTTTTTTAATAAAATAAAAGTATTGAAAATGTTATTGAAGTTGTTCTAAATAACATTACTCATGTGATTGATTTTACTTAAAACTCTACATTTAATATTATATTGAAAACAATAATAAGCTTTCTACACCTAAACAAACTGAATAAACAACATACAAAAAAGTTATGAATAGATTATACTCCGCTGTTTGTCCAAACATCTACAACAACATTAAATACCAAATGGAATAAAGGATATCCCTCTTCACCACCACCCCCTGTCCGAAAAAGTCTGATCCTGTCTCTGACCGAAATCAGGAGGGAGGTTGGCAATGCAACGAGAATGATTTGCTATTTCTACGTAGCAAGCCGCCGCTGTGTTTTCGAGAGTCTCGGCGATGACGTGGGGGGCGTGCGCGGGGGCGGGGGCGGCGTCGGGGAGCGAGGCAGGTGAGCTCGGGGGCGATTTCAAGAATGTGGACGAGGGCGATGCAAAGGAACCGGATATGGGTGAGACGTTGGAGCGCTTTCGGAGCAGGCAACCTGAGCGAGGGCGGGGCGCGGGATGGGAAGCGGAGGCGGGGTGGCGTGCGAGGGGGCGGCCGAGCAACGCACGATTTATTCTGCGCCGCCCGCGTCCAATTCACTCAGCGCACCGCGTCGCGTAGCGTCGCGTCGCGTCGCCGCGCCGAATGTGCCCGCCTCGCCCGCCTCTCCCTCAACGCTCGCTCGCCTCCGAGCCTTCTCCTCGCCCGGCTACTGCGGACACCGACTGCGGTAGCTCGGAGTCAACACCGTTCCCTCTAAACCATTGCTGCCCTGAAGGACCTACGGTTTGACTCCCGTCGGTAGCGAATTTTCGACAGTAGTTGCACAGCTGCGTCGAATTCAGTTGCCGTCTGCAGGAGATATCTAGAGGTCGGCTCCTGGGGTTGTCCTTTGGTTCTCCGATCAATACCGGGGGAATGCCGGAGTACTACTGCAACAAATGTGCTGGGGATCGGTCATGATCTTTCCTTCATCTTCCTTGTCCTGTCCTCATCCCTTACTTACACATACACTGTACGGACATGCACTAAACCACGACTCATGTCGGGAGACTATTAGAGCTTGTCCCGGCTGGGTCGATTCCCTATTGGGGGAAATCTCCTGCAAGCTAACGTGTAGGTCGGTGACGGATCTTACCATCCAGTAAAGGCTGAACACCACCACCTCTCGGGATAAAAACATTTAAATCACTAATGGGACTAATGATCTTAACAGTTAAGGGTGCCTGAAAACGTTAGTAACTTAATTAGAGCTTGTTTCGATTGTGATGGTGCCCCTCTGGAGGAAATACAAGGAAGGGTAACAACCAGACAGCTGAAGTGTAGGTTAGCGCCGAATTTCGCGCACCAATGGGAGAAAAACACCTCTTCTTCCCGAGATTCATCACACTAAAGGAACTAATGTCCTAAGTGGTTGACGCGCAAAGAAACGAGAAATATTGACATTCACCCCAGACACCAAGTCCTCACTATTTTGAAAAGGATATGCGACCGTCCGATATTGTCTTTGTTAAAATACAGACAAAATCCCCATCACAATAAAAAATTCTGCGAGTGTCAAAAGATTTTCGTTTTTCTTTCTCGTATACGTACGTATATACGGAGTAATACGAATACATGAATGACACGGAGTAATATACTCGAACAAGTAATACGACTATTACGTAATGCTGCGGAAAATCGATTTCAAGGTTTCAATGGAAATATTCATTTTGAGGTAACTTGATAAAGGGTGATTTTTCAAAATGCCCGTCCCTCCGTCCGTCCGTTTGTGAACACTAACTCTTAAATTATGTGTACGATATTTTCCCCAAAATGAATAATCAGTGATCGATCTCACTCGATTCAAAGTACTGCGATTTTGAAAATATTTTTTTTACATTTTGAGAGTGGTTTCTGAGAAGACGCTGTTTCAACGTTCTTTATTTTGGAGAAAATGTAGCGATGGTGTAAATGTATTAAAGCGGTGGCGACGGTGAATTGTCGGCATGTTATCAGTACTATACCAAGTCCCAGAAGTGTGATATTACGGAGATCCTGAGGATATTTATATTATAGATCATGTTTTCTTGCCGATTTCATGTGTAAGGGGAATGCGTTCTTACGAAGAGAAAAACTATTTTCATGCGTTAAGTGGAAATTAATACATTAATCATTTTTTCCTTCAATTCATAAAGTTACGAGCGAATCTTATAGAAATATTTGATTTGAATAGTTTGTGTTATTCATCTTCCATTACGTCATCTTCTGTTATGCCATTCCACCCCAGTGATATAAAATGAATGGTATAAATCCGCCTTAATTTAAAATTAGACAAATGTATTGGAACTACTGGACAGTAGGTGTTAAATTCGCTCCTCTTTAAGCGTAAATTTTCTGTTTCTCTTCTAGAAAGGAGACATTGCTTAGTTTCCGTATCTAGATGAAAATGAGAACAGTTGCTTTTGGAAGTAGTTCTCTGGCGACACAGTGTCGGCAGTAGTGGTCCTCGGAGCCTGTTGCAGAGGTCGGTCTTCCCTAGCGATCCCCTTGGTGAGACGCGCGAGGCACGCTCTGGCCCGATCCATGCCACAATATGCGCAGAGGCGTCTTTTAAAGAAAAATATTTATTAATGAATATCTGTTATAGTATCTTCAAAAAACTCGAATGAAAAATAACTATTTATTTAGTTATCGTCAAGGTGAAAATATCGAGTTAGATTATTTGTAACTCTTTTACTAATAATATTTGCAATTGTTATTAATTTTATGTAGCTTTTACAATATACTTTAACTTTTATGGAGATCTTAGAATTCATGTAAGGCGTACGGAAGTGAAGGCTGTGAAAAATGTAAATTGTTCAAGTGTATACGTTTTGATGACAGATTTATACATGAAGCCAAATTAAAATCCGATAAATTGTCTTATGTTTTAAACTGAAGAATAAAAGTAGATTCGCTTATACATCAACAGCACTGATCTGCCCATTTCAATGTGGGGCCGTTTGAATTAGTGTATATTACAGAGTGGAATAATAGCATCGTTTTTCGCCGATAGAAGTTCGATTATACTGTAAAATCACAAAAATATCCTTAAAAAACGTTTATAGTCTTTAGAATTCAGTGTGTATTTTCGATTGAGAAACGAATGTACTTTTTGAAATAAGAGCAAGCACGGGGTTGAAATTACTTTTGTTCATAAACATCCGCTCATCCTTGACTCGCAATTACGCAGTAATGGGGGGAAAGGGGGAAGTTAGACAATTCATGGCGGAGATATGGTGGTAATAAAAGCATTACATTTGATTTGTAAGGAAGATGATTCCGTAACACAATATTGCAAACGCGCATCTAAAATGTTCCGTTTCGACTTGTAAAGAGATTAAAATGTAGTGAAATATGTAAGAAGTATGTCGTAATATTTAAAATATGTACAAATATGTAAAACAAATATAGTTGTAATTCATTCAGAATGCCTTGTGAACTTAAAAAATGTAATTGAATGCAGGTATCTAGTTCCTGTAAAAACATGTAATTACGTGGAAATCCGTTCCCTAGTAGTAAGCGTATTGTAGCAGACGTTTTAAACACGCGAGGTGCTGCGCGCCCTACGTGCGCGCGGGGGCTGTTTTGAGCTGTTTTGGGACTGTTGGGCGGCGGGCACACTCCTTGAATATCGCGGCACTGACCGCTATCGCGGCGGCAGCCTCTGGCGGTGTCTGGTCTAGGAGCATGTTCTGGATCCCGTACACACTAGCGAGCATGTAAGGCGCGCGGGCTCCGGGCACTGCTGTATCGTGGCCAATGCGCTATTGTCCTCATAACTACTGGGAACCTATAGCTTCGAGGATTATGCGCATAAAAACGCTTGTGGGTTTAAAAACAGAGGGAATTCCTTATTCCTCGTAAATTTAAGGCGATTTTAGTCTAAATGTAGTTTGATTATTATGTTTTATTCTGCCTGACGAACGATAATTAGAGCATTTCGGGATTTTACTAACTCTTGGATTCTTTCGCAAGAAAAATGAAGTCACTAACTCGAATTATTGTAGTATATGAAGGTTTCGTTTGGAATTTTATTGAATGGGAAATTCGATCGATGTGGTGGTGAAGACCAAAGTACTGCCCTACACCATGCGGCTTGTAGATCATTGTCCTGTCCGGCGCCGTCCCATAAACTTGGGAGTGCCTGGTTTTCTTAGGACGCGGAATTCCATACTCTTTTGAGCTGTTAATTATTAATTAATACCATCGTATGTAGTGTTGCAGAATTTGTTTTCTCAAAATCTTTCTATAAGTGTAAAAATATATAGTGTTCCATTTAAAACAAAGAAGTTCAAAATACAAAATGCTAATCTAAAGCTAATAAACTACGACTGATTAGATCCTATGGTCTCAATTGTTTGGTAAAAATTTCATCTCAATGTCTTAAAAGGTTTAGCAAATATTCGAGGTGGACATTTTTATTGACTAACCTATATACACCAAAATATAGTATAGTATCTCAACACTCGTGGCTTACCATGAGCGTCGTTGAATTACATCTATGTTATCACTGCGAACGTCTCGCACACGGGTCTGGCATAACAAGAGCTCAAGTGCGCTCAATAGCACCCTCCATTATTCCGCTCTACCTCCACTTCTGTTCATTAAGCCGTTGATCTCGACGTGCCGGCAGGCATTGTATCTCTGCTACTTCACTTAAGCTCATTGCTTTATTGATTCTCTATTGGCCGGTCGCCATGCCAAATAACCAAACGCCACTATTGAAGCAATATTTCTGTAGTTCTAAGCCTTCCAACGTCATTTTATATTTCATTCTTAAAGTCTGCATTTTATATTTTTCATTTTTGTCTCAGTTTTAATTTTCAATTATTTGCTGTTGGCTCTATGGTGATTTGGTTTCATTGGTTAGTTATTTATTAGCTAAACCTGTCTCATGTTTGACCATTACTTTAAAGTACTCTTGTGAATGTTTTTAAACTTCGTACTTTGATCCGCTCTTGTAATATTACAAATATATTATAATTACGTTTTTATAGTATTATGAGAAAATGAGCTCACACAACTTCCCCGCGTCTTTCTTCGCAGTCGCACTTCCTTTTGACACAGCCAAGTTCTTCTTTTCCATCTTTTGAAACACTCAAATGCTGGTCATTACATTTTTTCTTGTATTTCTTCTTGTTCATTTCCATAAAAGTAATGGCAGAGACCAATAGCTTCTCTTCTCTTCTCTTGTCCCGGAACCTCGCTATTCGCCTTCGATGCTTCTATTACATCGTTTCAGAGCGCTGTCTCTCACCAGAGGTACTTCGCTAATTGGTCGTCTCGTTCCATTCTCTCCAATTATCCTCGGTATTATCGGAACGCTCCCGTTGTAGACGCATACCTGAGAGCCTCGCTTTGATGACGACAATCCACGATGGTCGTTGCCATGCATTGTGTCCTCTCGCGTCACCTGCTACTTTGTGTTATACTTACGTTTATTTTTATTTTTTCCAACGAATCGGTTGTCTGGTCATTGACATCCTAGATCTTATTCTTTTATTACTCGTATGATCTGAAAAAATAATGTTAATCTTCAGGAACCAAAGATGATGAAAATGCAGAGAGAAATTATGGAAATTGTAAGTTTTTATAAATAGAGATAATGTTTTGTTACATCCTCGTTATATACAGTATTTTTAAAGGCGTTTAATTATTTAGTATGTTTTAAACTACACACTTACGTAAACGTCAGTTCACTGAATAAAGGCCAATATTATCCTTAGCCTTGAGAGAGTATACGAGACATTATTTTTTTTAATATTGCTAAGAGAAGATAGGAGATTTCAAACATGACCTTTTCAATTAAAGCGCGACTTTAATTCTGCCGGTAATTATAATACATTTTTGCAAAGGATTCGTGTGATAAAGTCATATTGCAATCATGTCGCATGATCCAGAACATTCTTTAATGACTCTCATGGCCGTGAATCTAAAATGGCAAAGTCAAAGATGCTTTCATTCAGGAAAACTACATTAAATGTAAAAAGATTGCATTCAGAAATGAAGTGGAGAATACCAGCGGTGGAAGTATAATAATTAAAAAAATAAGCCAATAGATCCAGCATATAAAGCGATATAATGTTAAAATTGTGAAAAATAGTTAAATTAAAATGTGATTCTAGTAATACCATCACACACAATGTTAATACATGCGACCAAACTTATTGAGGGACAAAACAAATTGACCGCAGTGCATATGGTTGTTAAATAGTTAACTACGCAATAAATCGCAGCATTATGCACATACCCAACACCGCACTCTCCAACTTCGCTGCGACATCGCGACCTTCCTTTTCTCTTAGCGCGCGCGCATGCGTACCATGGTGCATTGGAGTGTGCATCCAGTCCGTTGTATTCCCTGGGCCGCAATCGAAAGGCGACTTCTCTCGCGTTGCAGTGCGCCACTCCGCCTGCACGGCTCCGGAGCGGCTGCAGGCCCCGGTGTCTTCCCAGTGCCATTTCACTGCCTCGGGGGCGTGGCGTGGCGTGGCGTGGCGGGACGGATTGGGGTGGGTCGGGACCGAACGGAACGAGGCGGTTCGGAACAGGTCGGGGCGCAGCGGAATGGGATTGGATGGTCGGGGAAGGGGTGGGGTGGCGCTAAGGCAGAGCGGACAGGGTAGTGCTCGGGGGGGGCGGGGGATGGACCGGGTCAAGCGCGGGTGGTCGAGGCGAGGCAGGGTGGCGGCACGTGGCGGGGAGGGTCGACAGAAGGGCGGAGCGGGGAGAGGCGCCGTGAGGCAGAGCGAAGCAGGTTGCAGCGGTGCGCGTGTATCCGCAAGGCGACGCTTCCTTCTTCGGAACGAGCCGCACAATTACCTAGGTGGACGTCACGTTGACGCTGGCGAGTTGCCCCGAGTAACAATAGTATGTTTCTTTTATATCACGCCAGGGTTTCATTCATTTATTTGAGCTGTAATAGCCAGGATCTACATTTTGGTTATTTAAACCAGGAATTTGCGAACCGTTTCTTGCATCGACTCCTTTTATAAGAACGATTTGCTTCATCAAAGCCCTTCAATTTTTTTAAAGATATGTAGCATGCAACGTAATAACTAGAGGTCGGAAAAATATGTAGTATGAAATGCCAAAATATATTCATAAATATGTAATAAAAACGGTAATAATTTGTAATAAATATGTATAATCGGATATAATATGTAATATTAAAATACACTAATTATAAAATACATTTACATAATACGAAATGAGATTTATAAAATATTTCTTAAACATATTTAAAAAATAATACAAACGTTTTAAAAATCATTTGGAGAACATAAGTTGATTCACATTTTGATCCCTACAACTTTTTCCAATTTGCACCACACATCTTTTCCAGAGCCGTAGTTTACCAGCCAGACTAGACGCAACAAAAGTCATCGTACCAACTGGCGATATCTACGACCAGCAGACACTCACCGCAGCGTGCGGCTCTGTGCGACGACCGCGCCGGACTGTGAGAACCGTGCTTAAACGTAGTGTACCTCAAGTAGAGACTGTAATGTAGAAAATGTAGAAAGACTGTAATGTAAATAATGTAGAAAAAATGTTGATTTTTTTAAAATACTTCTTTTCATAAAAAAATATGCATAAAATTGAAGAAAATTGATAGAATAAAAAAATATTTTTTTGAAATAGCAAAAATGTAATATAGTGCTAAATATGTAAATATATGTAACGAAAAAATTGAATATTATGTTTGAATGGCCACGTTTCGCCAAGATTATAATTTTGAGAACAGTAAGTTGTAAGACAAAAAATATGTAATTACATAAAAATCCGATCTCTAGTAATAAAAATACAAATAAATGGCACACTGAAAAATAACAATTCAACAAAGAATAGGTACA
This sequence comes from Teleogryllus occipitalis, assembly GCA_011170035.1. Taxonomy (NCBI): domain Eukaryota; kingdom Metazoa; phylum Arthropoda; class Insecta; order Orthoptera; family Gryllidae; genus Teleogryllus; species Teleogryllus occipitalis. Next base: position 351,153 of record BLKR01000780.1, on the reverse strand, counting down.
AAAAGTATGAAAAAATGGTTTATTACAATTAAGTTCTTATTACTTCTTGAGTTAATTCCATTTTTAATATTACGATATTAAAAATTCAGGGCGGTCCTAATGCCCCTCAGCCGTCTGACCAATATTTACTGACTTTATTAACTAACAGTAAATATTGGCTAAAAACATCCGGTTGAAGCATGATGCTTGCCAGGCCATCTTCGTCCCAATTTGGAAGTCATAATAAGGCCATAAAACTGTTAAAAAGTTAACAGTTTTTCAGAAACAGTATCATCGATTCTGATAGGTAAAATTTGCATTTGCATTAATGGAAATATTGTAAAATGACAAAAGAGGAGCAAGTTTGTAATTAATTAATAGATGTTTTGAAGTTTAGTATAAGAAAAAAATAGTTATCAAATCAAATTCATTAGCTTTTTAATCAATGGGATCTTGATCTTCATTATGCTGATGAGTCGTCGTTTGGTTATCGACTCCCAATTGTCCCCTTGATCATCATTGACCCTCTTTTAAAACTGTATCGACCCCATAGGACAGGGGTGTCCCACTTGTAAGGCCTCAAGGACCAAAACTAAAACCTTAATATGGTTACGGACCATATTTTCATTATTCGGGCGATCCACACGTTACCCTGTATTGTTTGCCCGGCTGTTCTGAAAGATGGGGGGGGAGGACATGCATGTTATCAGGTTCTACCATGCATAACACCAGAGAAACACTTTCAGATGATTCTGAATTTCTGAATTTATGAGAAAAAATTCCTTAAACGTCACCTGTTTTTTTTTCATTAAGGGTGTGTTGACCCCGACAGGGCGCGTACGTTAAGCGCAATTTGGATACAAGGAAATTTCACGTTTGACTAAAACTTTCGCGGACAACGATAAATAGCTCCGCGAGCCGCGCCCATGGACAGCCCTGCCCTAGGGGGTCGACACCGACCCTGTTTGGAACTCTAAAAGTTTTATGAAAGTGACAAATTAAGATCATCTTTGTATATAAAAGTTAAAATAGACCCAGAATTGCATTTGCTGCCATAAAGTTTGAAACATTTACGATATTTTGTGTGACTTGCATTTTTGTGCAGCAAAATCATATTAGAGTCAACGTTTTAGTGAAAAAATCTTATGATTTATAATCAGTGATTATAAATATTATTAAGTAAAAGTTACCGAATAAGGAATTCACGAGAAGAATAAAACACAACCCTTTGAAAAATACTGAATAACAAAAATCATGTAAAATTGGTTGAATAATAGGAAATAAAAATGTGTTCCACCATCCGATGATGCGTGATATCATATCAGGATTACAATTCGCAGACTCGGTGTTGGATTGATTAAACGATTGAAATTCATAAAAAAAACGATATATGATAATTAAATTAATTTTAATTGGTAAAAGCCACAAACATAACAATTTGAATGCAGATTTTTACTTTTCCTCAGCTAAATGTGTTGTACTAGAAGTGTAGTGTTACCCCCTGTTTTTTCGAGAACAAGTCCTTCTCTTAATATAACGTCGTCAATTGTTCAGAGAATTGTATTCCTGACAGAAAGCAATATAGAAGAGTTAAATTCGTTCTGATACATTATCTAGCATGCAGTAAACATTATTTTGAAAAAGTAAAATAGAACTTAATAATAAAACTATGTTAGTTAAGTAAGTAATTTTAATTAAAATATCACACTATGCAAGAATAGTTAAAACTTTGGGAGGCGATAGAATTGAATGTTCCAAGCAGAAAAATGTAAACTTGTGGTTTATTTAAGACCGGTAGGTAGTTCTAGCCTTTAATATTTCATTCTACCACCTCCAAAAGGATTTACTACCCCTCCTCCAATACTCCATGAACCAACTACCGACATGGTCAAAACAAAAGCGATTGTTGAAATGTGTGACACTGCACGGAGTTGCACATCGTTCGAGTCGGGCCAGGCTGGATGGAGTGCATGTCACGCCCCTGGCGGATTTGGGCGAGCTGGTCCGTGCAATGCATTTAACATGGGAGGATAAGAGAGTTGCAGGACACGGGGTGGATGCTTGGCGGCGCCGTGTTCAGGGACCCGGGCAGCCAGCGGGCCTGGCCCGGGCCTCCGCCGCCGCCCTCCCTCACTCGTCCTCCTCCTCACCCCGGTCCTCGCCCTGGTGGTCCACAGGGAGCGCGCCAACCTCGGACTTCACCGGCGACGTTGCCGTGTTGGAGCTGCCTGCACGAGCTCCATCTCTCGGCTTGCCACTCTAATGCTGTTGCGTCGCTCTTCATTCAAAAAGAAAATACTTGTACCGTTTTTCCTAGAAACTGAAAACTTGTCGATTTAAAAAAAAAACACTTGTCGAGAGTCTTTGTCGTTAGAGAATCTCTAGCCCTCACTGCTATCTTGTTCTTCTTACTAAATATTTCTCTAACATTAACCAAACTGGTATAAAATATGTTTTAAAGATTTATTCTTTCCGGACTTTATAGGTTCGATGCGGAATCTCATAAAACATTTTATCCTAAATCTACTCTGTCCTCGATTGTCGTTTAAAGTGTATTATTGCATATCTGCACAGTTCACTTTCCCGCTGAGGTGACCCCCTACTTACCAGTAGCCGTGCGTACGTTGTCTCCGCAGGGAGACGTGCTCCGCAGGGAGCCTTCCCTTTCTTGAGGGAGCTCTCGGTGACTCATATAGCCGACTATTATCTAGTCTCACAACGGGAGCTTGAAATTGCGTCCCTGTGAATTGTCTCTGCTGAGCTTCCCTGCTTCAATGGCTTGGCTCTATTGTATCTCTAGGCGAACCGCAGGATGAAACTCAAACCTAGTTCTGCAACTCCGTCGGCAAGACGATCCCCCGTCAACCGCATCTACTGAAATGTCGCTCCAGCGCTCTCCTCGGCCGTCGAAGCAACGTACTATCTTTGGTGGGGAGTATTCCATTCCTTTCATTAACTTCTCCATCTGTCAGCCTTGCAAACACTGGTGTCTCTGTCCGATTTTCTGCTCAACTCGTGTTTCCTGGAATTCCTCCCACCTGCTTGTTGGTCTTCTCTTTTGCTGTTATTGGAAGTTACTTAGCTCATACCGACCAAGCCCACACAATTCTGTCTCACAGCGCCTTGCGTGTATGCGTATCTCTATAACTCAAACTTTGTTTACCTCGATATTAGCCACCGAAATCTCCTGTTCCATACCACTTGCACCTTCGTTCGTGTACCCAACACTTTACATTGCCATACAACACACATCCTTATGATCACATCACACATCCCGTTTACCTGCACAGTTCCTGTCCTTAGTGCATTATCTCGGAACGTTTTCGTCTCATCAGAATTTGATTATAACGCTCATTTTCTCTATTCACACTTCTCCATACAGGGACTGTTACATTTTCCAAGACTTTTGCTTGTGGCCTTTGTTCCTGGACTTTAACTATTTACCTACCTCATCTCCGGTTAACTTTCTCGTGTACGTACGTATATACGTAGTATAGAGAAAGTTATGTAATGCTGCGTAAAATCGATTTCGAGGTTTCGACGGAAATATACGATTTGGGGTCCCCTGATACCGAAAAAGTGTTTTTTTTACATCTACTTCTGTTTGCACAACAACAACAGCTTCAACCACAACAACAAAAACAACAATTATTATTATTATTATTATTATTATTATTATTATTATTATTATTGTTGTTGTTGTATTTGTATGGAGAGGCTCGGGCCATCACGCCCATTCTTTCGCCCAATCACTAATAAAAATTAGCACATACAATATAATACAAATTATTAATTAGTGATACAAATAGTATTTAACAAACAACTTATCAGGCCATAAAACTGAAGTTTAACAGACAATTGAAAAATAACAAAGTTGTTAGAAAGGAATTTGAACATACAATTGCAGTTGAAAATACAAAAATGGAAATTGAAGATAATATTTGAAAAAAGTGACAGGGTGACTCTTCTGGACTACATGCCTACGTTCTACGTTTAAACCTGGAGTTCATCTCGAGCGATGATAATCTAACTAATACAACCCACACTAACTCACCCGCTGATCGACCCTGGAGAAAAACCCGTCAGGCGGAGTAAATCCACCGACACGGCTCTTTCAGTTTATCCATCTGGCATTAGTATCAGGCTGACAGAGCCTTTGCCGTTTCCGCGGCCTCTCCATTCCTCCGATCCCCATTCCTTTGCTGCCGCTGCCGCTGCCGCCGCCGCCGCCGCCGCCACCATCAGCACCGCCGCTGCCGCCTCTGCCGCCGCCACCACCACCAACACCGCCAACACCAACACCGCCAACACCAACACCACCACCAACACAAACACCACCTCCACCAACACAAACACCACCTCCACCAACACTAACACCACCTCCACCACCACCACCACCACCAGCGCCGCCGCCGCCGCCGCCGCCGCCGCCGTCGTCGTGCCGCCGCCGCCGCCGCCGCCGCCGCCGCCGCCGCCGCCGCCGCCGCCGCCGCCGCCGCCGCCGCCGCCGCCGCCGCCGCCGCCCACCAGCTAGCGCGGCCACCTCCGCAGGGAGCCACTCCAGCAGCGCCCCTCTCGTGTGTAATTAAAAGTACTCTGCGCGCCGAGCGGTGGCTTCTGCTCAAATGAGTTTTCATATTTACTTGCGTGGACACGCCTACTTGAGAATTAGGAACACTCACATGGAACTTGCCTTGAAATATTCATATGTAATTATAACTTAATATTAATTCGTTTGCGTGATATTTCACCACGCCCGAGACCTTCAAAGTACCGTCAGCCTTTGCGTCACCTTTTAATTATTTTCGACAACGTGTGAAGCTTCCTGTAACATCATGAATGATGGCACCATGGAGGTACTTTTTCGAAGGTTTGGAGGTTTTCGAGTCGTGACCAAGAAAACATTTGTGTTACATGCTTCGTATTGTGAACGATAATTTCAATTGTTTTATTGTTATAGGTAATACAAATAAGCCAGTCAAAACACTTCTTTATTAAATTGCGAATTGATTTAAAATTCCCGTCTCATACTTTTCATAAATGATATTGTAATCAATAGATCAAGGATTATCACTATTTGAAAATGTAATCTAAAAAACTACATCTATTTCTGTAGTGGGAACCTGTTTCAGAAGAAAGTGTAACGTTAATGCGTATAATTTATTCAATATTCAAAATGCAGACGTAAATGAACTGCTTCGAACTTGTGGATATTTTAAGGGCGTTTTGAAAATGTGTATTTGCACATTGCATGTGTTTGATGAATTGAAGCGCTTGTTAGTAGAAATGTAAACATTACTCTACTTTCTCTTTGCACCGCCTTACTCTCTGAATTTAAAGCTTGGAAAATATTACCAACACGAAAAATCATCAAAGAACGTTCCTGAGAAACCGTAACGCGTCCTGAGCTTGTGTACCTGTGGGTTCTCAATGTACAGTTGGAAATAAACGCGTTTGAATTCACGCTGGCTGCGCATCACAGGCATGCAGTCAGCCGCATATACACTCTCCGGGAATCTCTCGAGAAAGCAACACGAAGCACTTACGATGAACTACGTGTGTATACGTGGCGTGTGAAGTGGATAAATATCATGAATATAGGAGTTAGAATGATACTTTATGCGAGGGCGTTCGGGACGAGAAAGGAAGATCTTTGCAAAGATCAAAGCCGTTCGATAAAGAAACGATAGTATAGACATTCAAAGGGTAAATTATTATGTGCACCCTAGAACTAAAATAAATCAGTTAGTTATCACGTTGTGTACGAGATAAAATATTGACATTTGAATACGTCCTTTGTGTGTCCGTAACTCTTTGAAGTTGGCAATATATTTTCTTGTTTCCTCATTCATCATCATCCTAAAGGCAAAAAAGTGTCTTATCACTGCCGCCATGACATTCTGCCCTCCACTGTCGTCTTCATCTCTGCATTGTTTCTGAAGTGTAGTTCGGTTTGAAGTTCTGAGATTTTAGGTCTAGGTCTCCCTCCTCCTTTTTTTCCAACTATTTTACAGTCCGAAGTTGTGCTTAAGCATCGGTTGTCTGAAAATGTGTCCAAAGAATTTTGCTTTCCTATTTCAAATGGGTTTATGTAGGGCCTTTCTTTGTTAAGTTTGTTTATTTAGTATGTCTACAACGTCAAAGATTATTATAATAGTAGAGTAGTTGTTTTGAAATATGTGTTAATATAGGTGAATGTCAGTTTTCTAAAAGAGATCAATAAATATCTTACAATAGCAGAGCAAATGAATAACCTGAATTTCGGAAAGTCTAAGCTTCCCACAACGCATTTCAACGAGCGAAGACCTTAGATCACACATCTATAGAGCTCAGAAGACTTTACTCTGATGCACATAAAAGCACACTAGTGACATTAAAGGAATGGATTCTCAAACATTTTCCAGAGATTATTATAAAGCAATGATTTTCTGCTCTGCATCTGAACTACCTGATTTGTGACCTTGTTGTCTTCTCTGTGGTAGTTGTGCGCGCTGGGTAACCTGAGACCGACGTGAATATGCGCGAACTGCAGGGACTACGTCGCAACGATGCCGTCGGCTTATAGAACTCTGGGCGTTAGGACGATGCGGGCGTCGACACCCCTCGTACGCAGTTGCCAGCGCGGGACGTGAGGGATCTTGTTGCTATGTATGTCACACGCGCGTCGGAGGAGAAATTAGCGCTTATCTGACGGTCGTAACGCCGCGCGCTGCCGGGCAGGCGCTGATATCCGGGACGGGACGTGGGCGAAATCGCAACGGCGCCGCTGCGGCACCGAACTGCGCCCTCCGGGTCGCCCAACTCAGCCCTACCCCGCCCCGCCCCTCCCCTCCCCGCCCGCCCGGCCCCGCCCCGCCCCTCCCCGCTCCGCCCCGCCCCGCCCCGCCCCACCTGTCTCGTCCAATACAATCCCGCCCCGCCCCATCCGACCCCGCACTGCCTTGTATTTCCCCGACCAGCAGTGTTCCGCCCCGACCTTCCCAAATCCTGCTTTCCTCGCCCCTTCCAGTCCCTATCCTTCCCGCCCCGATCTCTCTGGCCGTTTCCCATGCCGACTCTCAACGCCCCGTTCCCCCTCCGCTGCGCAAAGTCCTGCATTGCCTGGTTCACCCCGCTTACCACTTCGCTGCGCTCCACCCCGCTCCTCACGCGACGCCCCGCCCCGTTACGCTCAGCCCCGCTGCACCGCACTGCCCCGTTCCACCCTTACACCACCCCGCCCTGTTCCGCTCTACACCTCACCGCCTCGTTCACTTTTGTACCTTCCCAACGCTCGATCCCTCACCACTCTGCTCCCCTCGGTCCCTCTCCGCCTGCCCACCACTTCCGCTCCACCTTGTCTCGCCACCCTCGCCACTCGGTCTACTTCATCTCGCCCCTCCCTGCGCCCCGTCCTCTCACTGATTCGCCGCGCCGCGCTGCGTTGCGCCTTCTCGGACTTTATCCGCCCCCTATGTCTGCACGTCCACCTCCCCGGCTCTCGTGCTACGCTTCTCTCATACTACTTCCGCCTTAACAGCCGTACGTGCGGTACGTCAAGATATTGTCCTGCAGGTCAGTTTATGTGTTTCTGCAGCTCTCTTGTGCATTTGTGTTTTTAATTAATTCTTTTTGTTATGATACTGCCTCGTTCTAGGATATTAGTTGAAGATAATTTGAATTTCATTTAATCCTGTCTTAGGAGAATTAACACGCATTGAAGTTATCGTCTTCCAATGTAAATCGCATTTTGTTTTCTTTTTTAAGATTTACATTATTTATAACCTATTATACATCTTACAAACATTTTGGAATGGTATTGTTTGTGGCACATATTCTATTTATTTATTTATTTAGCGTTTCTGTTCGATAATTCTTATCTAATTGAGGTTGTTTTGTACATATCATTTATTCATTCTTTTTCATTTTGTGCATTTCTTCTCGTTATATTTTGCGTTGAGAAACTGGTAGTTACACAATTTCTTTTTGCTATGGGTTCCACAATTAAACGTTTATCACATTGCAATATATAAATTAATCGTATATCTAAGAAGTTACGAAAAGAATTGAAGGCAGAAATCGTCTTTAAATTTTGTTTTAGTGGTTTTCCCGTTTCCTTTATGATAGGTGTACGTAATGTGTTAATTATTAGATAGCAATAGCAATAACAATTTAAAACAATATATGAGATAATTACGTAGATATTTCTGATAATTTTACTATTTTTGAGAGAAAAGTATTTTATTTAACGAGCTTGTACATATTTTGAAATGAATAATTACAACTAGAACTTATTCTGTACATTCTGTACATTTATTTATTTTCAATCATCTTTTTCGTTTTGTATCAGTTCCCTACCTGCATTAACCATTTTTTGGTAGATGAATTTATTGTAGTGGAATAAATAATATTTTTTGGGTACTCTATATTTGCATGCAGATTACAAATTCTTCGGATGTGACAAGAGTAAATTAAAAACGTTTTATCTAAGGAAACGGACTATTAACGTCGGAAAACGTTCATACGACGAATCGTAAGGAACACAAAAACTCAGAGTTAACTCTGTTCTAAAACGGGATATATCTCTTCAATCTTTTACCTCGGAGTGTACTTCCATCAACAAGATTTCCTTTTTCTCTCGCCGTTCTGCTTCCATTTACTTTCATCTAGTGCCATTTCGTTCACGAGCGCGCGTCGTTTCACTTTGTTCTAATCTACTCTAACCTCCATTAGTTTTCACTTACTCCACTTGGAGCGTCACAGTCTTACACATAATACCGTCTTTTTTTGGTTTCCATAAATATTCCCACACTCATAGAAATAATACCATCAATCATAATAGTACCATCAATTCATCATTACAGTAATAATGCCATCAATATTACATAATTCATTTCTGATATTTTTTCAATGCTTCATTGATTCTCGGGAATGATTATACACAGAAACTACATTATAATTATTTAGATACATTTATCACATGTACTGGGTTTATTAGTGAAAACACAAAAAGTAATATATTAATTAGCTTCACAGGTAAACATTCATTTCTTTTTCCAATGTTCAATATTGGTTATCCTCCTATTTTTTGTATTACATTGTGTTTCATAAAAGATTCGGTCACTTGTATTTGCATGTTAGAATAGAACTGGAGGGACGAGTAATTTGTTTGACTATTGGTGTTTTAAATATAGTACATTAATAAGGAATGTGCTGCATCAGTTAAATGTCTCTTTGAAATGTGAATAGATAAGAATTGAATGTAATTGAAAACATTAGTTAACAGTGTTTCCTCCGTAGTTATTAGTTGTTAATTGTGTAACGTTCACTTTCATCTGTAACTTCCAACCTCGGACATTCAACTTAGCGAATATGTCATATCGCTAAGAGTGGTTAATGGTGTTATGAGAATTTCCAACTGAACCCCATGTACTGACGCAGAGAATATTGACGGTATGCATCGGGCATTTGTATGGAATAACTCGCTTCGTGAGCTTTTGAGAGCGGATTGCATCACATGCTACCATTTTGTAAGTGCGTAAGATTCCCTTCGTCCATGAAGTCCACTCTAATGAATGAACAGTGCAAACAATACAACTAAATGGTGGTATAACCTGGCAAGAAAATTTTCAGTGGCATAAGAGTCCAATTACATTTTCATGTAATAAATTAAATTACCAATTACTAACCTTCCTCATTTCGTTTGGCCTCATTTTTTCATTGCAATGTGACGAATGTTGTACAATTAGCCAAGTATGCTGCTGCTTTCTACCGAAGTAACAGCACTCGTGCAGATCACGAACACTTTTATTCAATCCAGATTTTCTATTTTGAAAGACTGAAAAAAGAACAAGATTCAGACAATTCCATAAATCAATTTGCTTCTTCCTAGAAATAAAGAAATAAACTAAATGTACCTGGCCATAGCAAAAATTAATGCACACTCTTTCCTTTCATCGCGTGAAATTTCAGAGAGCAGGTGATTCTTCATTGCATCAGCTTCCAGCCTGTACCACTTGCTTCAATCACATCCGTCTCTCAATACCAATCCCATCACCCACCCCACCGACCGCGTCCTGCGATACGCATCTCGAAGGCCCGCCCCGCCCACTCTGCCGCCGCTCGTGCCCCAGGCCCAAACTCCATTCCAACCCCGCCCGCCCCACACCACCCGCCTCACTCCATTCCGCCCCGCCCACCCCGTCGTGCCCCCTGCTTTTGTCTGCCGCTTGTCTCCCTTTCCGCCCCCACTCTGGGCCCCCGCCCCGCCCTCGCTACGCCCCGACTCCATCGCGCCCACGCCCCGTCACCGATTCCACCAGACGACGGGCCCGCTCATGCTCTCATCATGGTCCGCTCCCTTCCCCCGCTGTACCTCTCTCTCGTCCTCCCAGCTCTTCCCGCTCTGCACTCCCTTCCCAGCTCTGCCCTATCTCCAACATTTCTTCCGCTCCCGCACTTCCACCGCCCCAGACAGCCCCGGTCGGTTCCACACCTTCATCCCTGTCGGCACCATGCCTCTTCTTTACCTCTCTCCCCGCCCCTGCTCCGCCCATGCCTCGCTCAAACCCTCATCCCGATCAGAGCCATGCGCCGTTCTGCCTCACTCCCCACCCCTGTCCCGACTCTGCCTGGCCCCTTCTCGGCTCTTGCCCCGCCCCCACCCCGCCCCCGCCCCGCCCCGCCCCGCCCCGCCTCCGCCCCTTGCCCCGATCCCGCTCACATCTTCATCCCGATCAGAGACATGCACATATCTGCCTCACTCCCCGCTCTACCTCCCTCACACCTTCATCCCGATCAGAGCCATGCGCCGTTCTACCTCACTCCCCGCCCCCGCCCCGCCCCCGCCCCGCCCCCATTCCTACCTCGCTCACACGTTTATCCCGATCGGCGCCACGCCCCTGCTCTACCTCTCTCCCGGCTCCTCCCCGCAGAGTCCTGCGTTCCTCGCCCTGACCCGCCTTCAACATACCCCGCCCCGCCCCGCCCCGCCCCGCCCCGCCCCGCCCCACCAGCGAGCGTGGGCGCCGGCGGCCGTGCGTCCTTGACCGTGTATCATCGACCGCAGCGGTGTGGGGATTGCAGGCGGTGGGCACGCGTGCGGCAGTGGTGCCCTGCGGTGCAAAACGGTCCTTCAGGGCCAATCGCCCGGAAACTGAACACGGCCCTCGTTACCGTAACGGCTGCGCTTCGATTGCGTTCTGAAGATGAGGCAAGAATGTCGGAATTAATGACTATTGCGGTTTGGCGGTGTAAGCTTTGTGTATGTTAAAGAGATATGTTGGTTAAATTGTGATTTCGTTTGAATAATTGTTTTGATTGGCTCCCTTTTATAATCTAATGTACATGTAATGTATTTTAAAAATGATGGGATCTTGACTTGTCAAATAGTGTTTCAATGAAATTTTGGTGTGAAACCAATACTTATTTTTTTGAGATTTATTCGTTTTTTGGTCGATTTTGTTAATTGCCTCATCCTTTTTTATTTTACACTAAAAGTAATACCCATTTCCTTTATTTATAATTATAATATTTTTTTCTGTATACATTTTGTGTTTGAGGTATTAAAAATCGTGGAAACGCTTCACTCCTCTAGTTAATGAAAGATTGCCTACAATTTCCGAATTCGAGAAGATTTTCCATATGTTATTAATAGATCATTATTATTACTCATATACCATTGAAATTACTCACTTAGTTAAGAAGGGCGATCGACCTTAGTAGCCGACATTGTAAAGGCAGGTGAGCCTTGGTGTTCCCGACTCTAAGGGTCTCGGGTTCGAATTCCGCCGCGTGTTCTGACCTTTCGCTTAGTGCTGAATAATGGGGCTCCCCCAATCATCGTGTATCACCTCACTCATCCATTCCCTTTTGGGGTGGTGGTTCTGGTGCTTGGGACATGTGCGCGGAAGTAGGCGTTTCACCAAGGTTGTAGTCATAAGGCAATGTCTGACTAGTCGTAACACGATGACCGGACCATTAAATCCACTTTCTTTCCATTTCAAACTTTTTAAGATTCACTACCCCAAACCGGCGTTCTGTAGTTACTGCAGACTACATAATGACTTTTGGTGCCTGGTCTATGGGCAAATAGCCGGGCACGGGGAGGGTCCCATACCGATAATTGTGATCGAAATGTGAGCGATAAGGGATGGGACAGGTGGGCTCGGGTATTCCGGGAAACTTGTGATGTGTCGGGATAGGCCAGCCGTTCAGAAGATCAGTATATATATGTGTATATATATATATATATATATATATATATATATATATATATATAATAAGAACATTCAAATTTGCATTATTAGTAACATTTAGTATATATAAAACCTATTAAAAAAATATATTGGTAAAGGAGGGTAAAATCAATATTGTTATGTAACTAAAAGAAGTACATAATAATACTTTAAAGAGATTCTTCAGAACGCGATATACGTTCACGTAGCACTCACACGTTCCTCTGTCATCGTTCCCAAAGGTTTCATTTTAAAATATACGCTGAAGCGATTCACGTGAAAGAACACGCGGTTTTTTTCTTCCTCTCCCGCCGCTCGTCGGCGCGGTAACCAGAAGGGACACTCGCACGTTCCCAGCCGGAGGGGTCGCTTGGAGGAGACTTTTCCGGCGCTCGGGCCGAGCGCGGACACGCGAAAACGTCCACAGCTGTCGCCTCGTGCTCAGCCATCACCACTACTGCTCCCTCAGACTCCTCCTAACAACCTTCACTCTTGCCACCCCATCCTTCTGGCCTGGCAGTTGCTCTATTGCCTTATTCGCCACCTCCACCACCATCGCCACCTCCACCACCATCACCGCCCTCGCCACCACCACCGCTCCCGCCCCCGCCATCGCCGCCTCTGCCACCACCACCTTTGCCGACACTGCTCTCTCCACTTCTACAACTCCAACAACCACCTCCATCGTCACCACCACCACCATCACCGCCACCTCCACCACCATGGCCGCCACCACCATCACCGCCGCCGCCACCACCATCACCGCCGCCGCCGCTACCACCGCCCTCGCCACCGCCCCCGCTCCCACCCCGCCCCCTCCATCGCCGCCGCCGCCTCTGCCATCACCACCTTTGCCAACACTGCTCTCTCCACCTCTACAACTCCAACAACCACCACCATCGGCACCAACACCATTCCACCCTTGGTACAGTCCCCACCGGTTTCATCTTTTCCTCATCCGCTCCTTTTTTTACCGCTGCCGCTGCGGTCGTATCCTCCTCCACTTCTACTTTTGTCGTTCTCTCCACTTCTATCTCCTTTAACCTCCTTGTTTTTATCTACTTATTCACATCTTTCCTAACTACACCTCTCGCACATTCCTCGTCCCGGATACTGTTGTCTTCATCGCCTCCTCCGACGTTGTTTCTCGGATAACGTCGCCTCCGTCACCTCCGTCTCTGCTTTCACCTCCTCCTCTTGTTCTCGTACCAGCGTTTCTGTTGCCACTCTATACCTAATTCTTCTTCCATTGCCCCCTGTCGTCACCACCTCCTCCTCCTCCTCCTTCTTCTTTTCTTCTTCTCCGCAACATCCTCCTCTTGCACCTTCATTCCCGGCGCCGCTGTACCCACCGTGGCCCCACTTGTGCTTCCATGGCCGCCAGCGTCCCCTCCCCCGCCTCCTGCGCCTCCACGGCCGGCGCGTCTGTCGCCGGCGGCGCCTTATCGCGTCTCGCGTCCACGCCCACGCCCCGGCGCGCGTTTCCCTCGCATAGAATGGGCCGAGGGCGCGGGGCGCGAGGGGCCGGGCCGGACGCTGCCGGAGCGCCTGAAAAGAGCCGCTGGGGCTCGGGCCCGCCGCTTGGCCCAAGCCCCGCCGGAGCGAGCCCAACGCCCGCCACGCGCGGAAGTTGCCCCTTAACCACACCCCAAGAGGCGCTCTGAAGCGGGGACCTAACATCGCACAATTCTAGGCCTGATGATCCTTGGGGTTTTAGTTTAGTCTTTTACGCCAGTGATGATATCACGGATCGAGTTCAATAAATGGAGGCTGATTGTTTATAGAAAACGATAGAATTTTCATGTGCACATAGTGTTTGTAAGCTGAAACTAAATAAAATAATTAGACCCTGGATCTCCAGTCTCAATTTGTTATTAAACAACGTGCGAGTAGGTACACTCAAAATAAATTTAAACTTTCATTCTATTTAAGTATTTTAATCTTCTAGTCAACACTGTTAATATTAGGTTTTAAAATATTTAATTTTAATTCTCTGCTGTCGTGTACAGTATTTGTTAAAGGTCGTTGCTTGTGAGTTCTCTGTCTTCTTCCTTCGCCCTTTGCTTTGGCGTCGCGCCTCCTTCCTTATCACGTTCAACGGGTGATATCAGCCGGGTGTGCGGCGTAGGAATGGTCAGTGAGGTCGCCGGCCCGCCTAGAGTTGCTCAGGATCGATTACCGTGAAGCGGCTGTTGAGGGGACAGGTCCGTCTCGCCGTTGTTTTTAGCCCGCGTTGGCGAACTCTGGGGCTGGGCGAGCCACTCGGTCTCTGCGACGCGCGTCCTGCTGGACAACTTCACTCCTTGTGCTTAGCGAATTGCAAGAGTTTGCACGTTGATATACCTAAATATTCTGCGAGTTTATATTATTATGTTGTATCCTGCCCTCCTTGGTAATTCACGGTGCATCTATTCGTGCACATATTTTAACATACACTATTCGTGCCTCAAAGATCAGGCTGTCGGGATCTGGGAGGATCCACCGACCTGAATTATGGACACTATTTAGATATCATTTATTTTTCCTGCGAGGAAAGTTGATGATAATTCATATTTTAAATTAAAACAATAACATTTTTATTTAAATTTTATTTATGAGAACAATAGTTACTGAAATAAACGAGATAGTATTTCATGATGATCCATGATTTCGTTGCTCAGTTTACAAATGATTTTTATATTATGATTACGTTATTAAACATCAAAAGGAATTAAAACTATAGCGAAGGAAAATATTTTCTAAAGATTTACTTCACTTTCATATTAGGAGTAAAGAATAAACAATAGTTATACGTTGGTTTATACAATGGTTTTATTACCAGGAGTCGGCCAACTAAGGTTCATTTTTACAAAAGTTACTGTAAATATTGAAACATTTGTTATACCGGGGACGAGTTTTTCAATGTTCTGAACCAAGGTATTTCTTGGGGTTATCTTTTCTCTTATGCCTATAATCTCACCATGTCTTCTTCCTCATTCACCTAATCAGCACCGCCACTTTCATCTACTCATTAGATCATCATGCAAGGACTTCATTGGCCTCAGCTACTGATGAGTCATCCAAACCTTAATATATGGAAATAGTTGAAGCTCCTCGTAGGTGAGCAAGAGCTGTCCGTCAAGTTATGCTTTCAGTTTTCGAGAAAGTATAATCACTCGCTGCAAACACGTGAGTAAGCCAGGTAACCGAAAACTTCTATTGGAATTTATTGTCTTGCCGCAGTAGACGCCATCAATTAACTCTCCAGAAGGCAACAGCTCTTCTTTTGTTCTGATTCAATTTCCACAGGGAACGTTGACTCACAATTTCAGCTTCAAAACGCTGCGCCCTAACTGACATAACGCTTCACCGCGCCGTTACCTGTCACGTAATATTTCTATGAAAACAGTTATTAGAAAACCAGTCATTATATCAAATACTGTAGTATTCACGGTGATTATGTCAAAAAGTTGCTTTAATTCTACTCGACTCTTGGTTATAACATTTGGTTATTTCTTTATTTTATGATCCTTGTATACTTAAAAATGTCCTTTTTATTTAGATATCTAATACATGTATAATTCGTTATCTTTTAACAACTATCTATATATTTAAAACCGTTTATGTATGGTTATGTGATCGAATGACGTTGTAGACTACGTTTTTTGGAAATATCCTGACCCAAACACTGATGAATATGCTTGTATTCGTGTCTAGTTTGTGGTTCTACAAACAGTTGTATGAGAATAGTACATTGTCATAAAATAGGATCCATATGTAAGAAAATTCATGGAATTGTTAATTTTGTTGCAGCTCTTCCCGAGAGCGCGCCAGTTATCGTGACCGACAAGGACCGCTATGACCCTGGTGAGAAGCTCGTAGCCAATTGCACGTCGCCGCCCTCCAAACCAGCTGCCAGCCTCAGCTTCCTGCTCAACGAAGTGCCGGTAAGTTTCCTTGGTGGTCGCTTAGCATGTTTTAGCCTTCCAAGTTTCATATTGCAAAAACAGGAGATTTGCCACAAGGAAATGCCTTTCGTCGTATTTATTTGTGAGCCGTAGAGTTGATTCATTCGATATTTTCAAGAGTTGAAGAAGATAAAGCGATAATTACTATTCCTTATACAGTTATTTTTATTCTTATTTTAATTACACTGTCTTTATTAAGTTTTTTGACGATCAAAACATGCCTTTATTACAGTGTTTCTATTACAGATATATTTTAATTCATATCCCTATATTATATATTACTAATATGTAATATAGAGTAATATATGTAATACAGAGATGTGACTTGCTTAACAAACACTTCGTATAATAAAGGGATGTTTTAATCGTGAAACAAATATAATCCACCTGTTTTCAATCACACTTTAATGAGGAGTTCCAGAACATTATTTGCAAAGTTCATCACATTTCCTTTTCAAGAAACTATGATATAAGTAAAAGTTTTCTAACTTAGATCTTATAAGTTGTTTTCTTTAATTTCTAGCCAATCTGATCCCAATAATGTTCATAATTGTATTATAATATGGAAAGCAATTTGTAAGTCAACTCTTTTGATCCGTGCCGTGCCGCATCATGAAAATAAATGCAATGAAGTCAGAAACTAATTGTGACAATTGTTTTATCTCTGAGACTGCAAAATATTTATTTATATACGCATTTATTTAGATTTTCGTGCTTGGAGCCATAATAAAGCGAGAATGCTATTGCAATATTTCGTCTCAATACGCATTTCTTTGCCTCCCTTTTCTGTCAATCAAAGTTATACTTTGTTCAAATTCAAAAACGTGTGAGCGAATTGCATAGTTTCAAACTGTGTCTTCCATTTATAGTGTGCTTAATTCTCAGTATTCATTTCATTTTAAGAGTATGTTGCTAAGTTTTTTATCATTGTCTTTACGAAAGAGAATGTAATATACGAAAATCCCGTGAAAGTAAACATGTAATCAAAATTTGAATGAAATATATTTTCGAAAAACTAAAGAAATATCGTTATGGACTGGGAATCCAGTGGGAAAACTTTATAGTTTCAAAAAGGATTAAAAAATATTTGGTTTAAATTTCAACATGGTAAGACCAAGGGCTTGCGGCAATAACATGTTAAAGCAATTATCCCCGGCCATCCAGGCTGTTTGTAAATTTCGATTTTGGTTAATGATAAATGTTAAGAATGTAAATGTTAATAAATATCTCGATCCCCCTCTCATTACTATTCTAAGCACTTAATAAATGTGGAAATGACATAATTATAAAAAATTAGCTACACTTTCAACAAAAACAAGACATTTACGAATAGCAGGAGGATTTTTGTGGCTGTTGTGTCTAATCAAGTTACTGCCTCAAACTTTCAAAAATATTTAATATGCATTTCCTCTTCAAAACTAAGACTAAAATTGAAAGTTACTCAATAGTTCTCTTTGTAATTACATTTTTTTCAACTTATCAGCATTTGACATTGATTATGTTATAAGATTTATTTGAAGGTGTTACAGTTAGTTATACCGTCTATTGTGTATCTGTTACTTATTTACCCCTTCTCTTCTGATTCATTAGGTAATTATTTATAATATTAATTCTTGTACTTTCTCAAATCTCATCGAACTCCAAATCTTCCATTATATTCTTAGTAGCCTTACTTTCCCAATGGCATACATTTTTTAAATGAAGAAAAGGTGTTGACTAAAATATTTAATCCCTTTCTTATTAAGGGTTACTAAAGAAAGATTTGTACTTTAAAGAAAAAAAATACAGTATGTAAACAAGCATTAAACATTTTTTCAAGGAATTTACAATAAGTTTTTCACCACTTAAGTAATTTATTTTTATGGATATAATATTCATGTTGGTTGTATCGCGCAGGAAATAAAACTTTACAATAATGATACGATGTAGTACGTACTGTATATGTTGCGTGTATTTTACTGTGTTCAAAAACCATGCATTCTTTCAACACTGAGATTTTCGTCATAATTTTAATGACAGTATTATGAAACTGTGATTATGAATTTGATTAAAGATAAGGAATAATTCCAGGCGTTTCAATCTTCCTTAAAATTTACTTGAACTCTAATGTGAAATACCTCTCTCATGCCCCACGTTGGGCTAGCTATTTGGGAAATGCCCTTCCTTCTCAATATTTCTAATATTACTAGCTCGTGATATTATCTACAAATAATTATAGTAATCTTATGAAGGGGATTACTTCCACTATTACTATTAATTTAGTTATTTCTACGGTTGTCTTGCTATGCTCAAAACTTACCTCAATGTTAACACTAATTTATTAATTTTACTTTCAATTTAATGATGGATTTCGACATACAACATTTTACTCCTTGCCTGTTGCATGTGGACATGTAATTCTAAACAGAATCACGATTCCTAGAAGTTCTATTGATTAAAACCAATTATTAGATTGATGGTTACTAATGTAGATTATCAACCTTTCTCAGCAATAAAAATTTAACATTTATTCTTATATATTTACAAATTCTATTGAGTTCATGAATAATTATTTTTTCTATGTACAATATCGAAATACCGTACGGTTTTGAGAATAGTTCATAAGCTTACTACAATGTCTTCTTAGATGACTTCTCGGTCGAATCAACAGAATGTTGTCCGAGGAATGTCCTTGGTATCTCTATTCTTGCGTTCTTACCTATCATTAAAATAACGATCAATAAAATGAAGAGCTAGTTTAACAGGAGCGAAACGATTTGTTATTTAATAGGATTTAATATTTCCCACAAAATAAATACGCAGTCGCGTCTTTCCCTATCTGTGCTTCAAATGAAACACCTACGCGCAACTATCTATCTTCACCTTCTAATCGAAAAATCCTCCCATCTACGGAGCTATTCTAATATACATCCACTCGAAACACGGAGTCTATTTTAATTCAAAATTCCAACTTCATTAATAAAATACAGAATTACAATTCAATACTAATATTTAAACAATATCAAGCTATCAGACTAATCATAAGCTCCAGCCTCGCTATTATTTAGACAATACCCCAGCCTAAGCTCAAAACCCGCTCGCACCTCACCAACCGCCTACGAGTGTACCCTTCAATATCTTTTAAGAGCGTTTCTTTGCGTTCTCTGACAAGATCACGGATTTCAATGCCCTCTCCACACCTTTTGCATGTAATGTGTTCGAGGTCGAGTTTCCCCATCAGAACAGCGCTGTCACCAAGCATGGAAATACTACACTGTTTATTGGGTTCCCTAACATCGTATATTCTTTGACTTTCGAGCTTGCATACAATTCCATTATCACTAACGCTGGATGACGATTTTAGCATTCAAATTCAACCCCGATTTCTTGGCTTATCACAGTAAATTACGGCTTATAGTTTATATATCTACAATTAATTCCAGATATTAAGTTGTCAATAACTCTTGAAGCGCTCTACTAATTCTAAAAATAAATATTATTGCCATTTAAACATTACGACGTTCATAACAGGCAAGTTGGTTTCTTTTTCTCTTTCTCCTCTTTTTGGTAATATCTTCCATATAATCGCTGCGCAGCTTTTCGTTTTTCTCTGCTTCGAAAAAAACTTCATAACAGCGAGCGCACTCTCGCCGCAATCCAATACAAGAAACAGTCTCACGAAACCAAACAATTAAACGGCGCACTTTTGTTAAGCGGCTCGCCCACGCGAGGCCCTTTTCGCTGCGCGAACTGCGGGACAATACCGCGGATTCTTGGCGTCTTTTGTATCTCCCACGCAGCGCGCGGGGCTCAGCGACCACCCAGCCGCGTGCGAAGACACAGGCGGCGGCGGCGGCGCCACGGCGGGGAGAAGAATATGAAGCCGTCGGTCTGTCCGGCCGCTTTTCCCTTCACGGCCGCACTTTTCTTAAGGGATGTGAAATAAACCGCGAGCATTAGCCGAATGAGGCGTCCATTTGGCGCCCTGGGCCGGGCGGGGCCGGGCCGGGCCGGGCAGGGTCTGGACGGTGCCGGACCGCCGCGGAGCGGACGGCCAGGACGGACTGCGGGCGGGGGACGCGGCCGGCAAACACAAAGGGATGGAGATGGATCGCAGAGCACGCTCGCGACCGCCCGGGCGAGACGACCGGCGGGGGGACGTGGGCGGGGTTGGCGGAGGACGGCGTCCCCGCCCCTCCCCTCGCTCCCCGCCACGACCCGCGCCGCGCAGACAAAGAAGGAGCGACGGTCGCTTGCGCGGTTCGTCCACGATAGCAGCGCCGCGACGCGGCCTCTCCCTGCGTCAGATAAGGCGACAATAAACTGTAGGAGGAACTCCAGGCCACCCTGTGGGGAACGAGGAAAAGAAAATTTAGAAAATTAAAAAGTCTCAGAAAGAATAAAAAGTGTTTTGTGTATTTCATGTAAAATTAGGCCGTAAAATTCATGCAACATTAGTTTAAGGGGATTAAAAAAAGGACAAGGAGGAGACTTATTTGGGGCGGTTCATCTGTAAGACGCTGAAAATCTTCCGTTTCTATGGGTGCGCACCGAGCAAAGCTTTCTTTCAGAGGGCGCAAGGCGTTCTCTTTATCTGCTTCTTTTGTGTGGTGTTGCCACTTGACCGCTTCCTGCAAAATCTGCTCGTTTTATGCCACGAAATAGCAACGCTATCAAGATGAGTGTTGTAAAAATTTAATTCGCATCTCTTTGTGCCGCATGCTCTGTGATGAGATTTTAATTAGACTGTGCGATCGGACCTCTATTCATGAAAGAGAATGAGCTCAATATGTGTGTTGGGCACAAATCAAAATTCACTTTCCAACGCTGGAAACGCAATGCTCAGAAAATTTGTTGGTAAATTTCCCATGGAGCGGTACATGAAACGGGTCCCCCGGATGAATTACCTATACAAAAGCGATAGAACGTGTTTGCGAAATACAGTGTGAGGGGAGGCTGATCACTTCATTGGGGACAATAATCGGAAATTTGGTGGACAGGGCGTCGCCACCGCTGCGCCGTGCAGATAGAGTGAAATATGGAAATTGGAGTGCAACGTCATTTTCACTCCGAAACCAATAAATTTGCTAAATAAGATAGTAATCATCACTATTATCTCTTTAGATACTTGAAGAAGAGTCCCTAGGCACGATTGGTTATGGACGCGAAATATTGGTGGTGTAGTTTCGAAGCGTGACGCGTCATGTAATACGATCGAATGTGACAGAATCTCCTGAGGATTTTATTACATTGATTTATTGCAAACTACTTGGTTTACTGCTGCATACATAGTTTAAATCTGAAATAGGTCTAACTGCATATTATTAGATCAATAATATTTTAAAATGAAAATCACTCAATTAGCAAGCCAGTCATTTATCCAGGCGCATAATTATTCTACACTTTTCTTCAATTTCTTTATACATTTAATAGTACATTATGAAACGATGATGTAATGAAGGGTATAAATACACGAGTGTGATATTAATATTCGAGCGAGATACGAGCGCGTATCGTGAACTTCACTCGAGTGTATTAATACCCATTACATCGAGTTTCATACGGTACTTTTTCTACGACTTTTTATGTTGAATCGTTTCGTGGCAGTTGACGTGCAGGATTCAGCCAAGGCCACCTAGCGGACAGCTACCCTACTTGCTATGTTGCGGCAATAATTCCGAGGTCACCATTTTCGCTTTTTCTCTTATTTCTGGAGGTGCCAACTCCTCCTCTGATTCACTAGACATTTCAAACTAAAGAATTGGCCAGTTTTAAAGGACTAACACACGGCAGCAACATATCATACACAATAACTTGAGTCGGTCAAATGTCCCTCTACCACTACCACTGCGCTAGTCAAATAGGAACAAAGTAAAATTACGATACAATTAATTTTAAATTATATTCCACATAAAAATTACTGGTAATAAAAGAAACTAAAACTGATAAACATAATATTACATTAAATGCAATTTTAATGTACACAATCGAACAAAACATTTACTAGATCGATTCACAATGATAATTGAAGTGTCAATACTTGGTTTGTAAACTTCTCTTTGATTGGTCAAGAACCTGTATCATAATGAAATCTATATCGCAATGATAGATTTACGCAACAGGTTGCAGCCAACAAATAGCATATTTATACAATGAGAGTAGAAAAAACACTTTTTTGAAAACACCAATAACTTTAAAAATCTACAAACTAAGTAATAATAAAATGCTTTAAAACTCGGCAAAAAATGTATAAGGACTGCTTACACATTGATAAGCAAGCATGTGTATACACACTTCAGTGCAGGAAGTAAGGATTGTGGTAGATGTCTTCATTTCTATGAAACCGCAGCGTAGTTGCTTCAGGTGGTGGCTGACGAACAAAATGCGCATTTCACTCAAAATAATCGCATACATAGTTGTTTATGACGCGAGTGGTAAAAGTAGCATTTTATTTTGCGAGTAAGAAAGTTCGCGATTCGAGGGCGAGTGCCGAACGACGCAATATGACGAGAAACATAAAATCACTTTTACCACGTGTGTTTTCATTTTTTTTAGACAGCCTTACTAATTTTCCTTTTATTTTAATTCAGGTGGACAAATTACTTAATTAATTTCTATGTTTTAACATCAGTAGTATTATGTTTTAAGATCAGTACTGCGATGAGATGGAAGTATTTTGCTCTATTTGCTGCATTGACTGTTTTATCCGAACATTTGAGCTGCTTCTAAGTTTCAGCACTATTGTTAAAAATTGAATTTATAGCACGCTCTGCGTGCCCGAAAAGTATCCGATTTTACTAATTCCGTCCAAAAAATAATAATCTACAAATAAAAACCCATAAAGAATATGATTATTGGGAACACGTACAATAACACTAACACAACACGCAGTCACGCTACTTAGTGCAGTGGGCAAACGTTGTACTGTGTGTCGCTTCTTGCAATCAAGGAGTGCTGTTGAAGCCCTGTTTAATATGCACCTTAATGCCGCCGATTTACAAATTAGCATTTTTCATTGATGTATCCCAAAACTATATTTTCTTCTGTAACACTCAGTGCTTTGACTCACTTTAAGTACATCCTTCTGGACGTTGTAAAAGAAGAGAAATCGTCGAGAGACTGCTGTGCAGTAACCAAGTGTTTCTCAAACATGACATGATAATAAGAAACAATTGTTCATGTACTTGCAAAAGAGGCTGTTGTTTATCCTCCTGAAATGACAGACTTGTTTAAAGATGCAAAACACGCACAATGGCACTAGCGTGCACGAGCCTGCAATAGTTCACCCAGCAAGCTACTCGTATATGGCATGTGTCGTGCCACCTCTTTGAAGGTCGCAGCGTGGCTGCGGAAGGCAATGGTAAAATCGCGCCCCAAAATATCCATCAAACGTATTAAAACTGAAATGAAAGCTACACGTACAATTGACACTAACACGTCCGCGCCTGTACCTGCCTTCGCATTCCCGCAAGCAGAATAGTATGTGTTGTGTGTATTTCGGCGCACGATTACTATACTTTCTCTTTTTACGAAGTAGGGCGAGAAAGTAAAGCACAGCGTTAACTAAAATAGCATTAAAAACCTCTAAATAATTGCGTAAAAAAATATAAATATAGAACACACGAGGAGCAAGCGATTAGGAGAGTGTTGCGTGGATCATTTAAATGGCGCAGCCCTACTGATTAAGGCATTGCTAAATGCGCGCGATAATGCATAAAACACGCGTAATAGGCATAAAACCAAATATAATACAACTCTTTCTAATCAAAGCGACTGGAACACGTACTACCTTGAACACCAAGACCGCCTGCCTGGCTTTCCCAGTGCCGCCAGCGGTGTAGCGAGCGTTGTGTGACTTATTCGAAGGGCGTACTGGTACAGGCATTGATAAACTCGCTTACCGAAAACATGCGTAATAAGCGTAAACCTACATATAATAAAACATATTATATCCATAACGACGGGAACACGTAGAATGAACACCAAGACGCCCGCGCCTTCGTCTGCCTTCGCCAGTGCCGCCAGCCGTTTAGCAAGTGTAGTTTGGCTAAGTTCAAGAGCGCGGGCGACTGGATATTAATAAATCCGCGTGAAAAAATAGGCGTAATAAGCATAGTACTAAATATAATACAACGCGACGGGAACATTTACAATGAACACTAACACACCTGCGTCCAGGTCTGCCTTCGCCATAACCGCCATCGGTATATCATATTGTGTGGCGCCTTTGAAGGTCGTGCCGTGGCTGGCTGAGGAGCTCGAGTAGGCGGTGGGTAAGGCTCGCGCTAGAGAAATTTGCGTTTCAATATAAATAAAATAAAACAATAAATAACAACAGAAAAATATAAATATGGCAAACAAATACAACGACACGAACGCACGATCTGCGCCTATGCAAGAGTCAAGCCGTAGAGAGTTTTGTGGTTCATTTGAAGGGCGCAGTCCGTGTTCTTCGGCATTGATAAACTCGCACGCAAAAGAACCGCAAAAAAAGCATAAAATAGAATATAATAAAACGTATTTTAACCAAAACGATGGAAACATGTACAATGAACTCTAAAACCCCCTCGCCCGCGCTTGCGCCTGCCTTCGCCAGTGCCACCAGGAATATAACGTGTGTTGTGTGGCTTCTTTGAAGTGCGCAGCCGACTGGTTCAGGCTTAGATAAAGTGGAGGGAGGAAACACGTGTAATAATCGTATAAATAAATACAATGAAATGCTTTTTATCCATGAGGACGGGGACACGTACAGTGCACACTAAGACGCCCGCGCCTGCGCGTGCCTTGGCGAGTGGCGGCCGCGGTACAGCGTGTGTTGTGTGGCTTCTTTGAAGGGCGCGGCGGCGCTCGCGCAGGCGGTGGCGGAGGCGCGCGCGCAGGCGGCGGCGCTGCGGCGCGCGGTGGAGGGCCTGACGGCGGAGCTGGCTGCGCGGCACGCGGAGATCGAGCGGCTGCGCGAGGACCTCGCCCTGCGCGCCGACGAGCTCGAGCAGCAGCTGCGCAGAAACGCGCTCAGGCTGCTGGGCTGCCCGCAGCGCGCGGGCGAGAACACCGACGACGTGGTGGTCGACGTGGCCAGGAAGATGGGTATAAAGTTAAGGAAAGAGGATATCGAGAGAAGCTACCGCTCGGGTCCTCCGAATCGCAAACCCAGGCCCATTACCGTTAATTTCGTTAGTTTCAAGAAAAAGGAGCAGCTTTTGAAAGTTAAGCGGAGGTTGAAGAACGCCGGAATCGACGTGACGGAGGACCTGACGAGAATGCGCTCCGAGCTGATGTCGATGTGCGTTAGGAGATTCGGTCCCCACAATGTGTGGACGGAGGACGGAGCCATTATCGTTAAGCGTCATCGAATTACCAAGAGGGTTGCTAACATCAGAGATTTCGAAAATATTTAATTTTTTTCTACTTCGCGTACCTGTCACATATCATAATATTGCTCACTTCTTTAAATTCGTGTGACGATGTAAGAAAACAGTTGTTGTGAAAGACTGAACGTACTATTGTATACCGTTAAGATTTATAAATGTGACATAAATGTATTTTAATTAACACCGTATTTTCATTGGAGGTAATTAATAATAAAGCACTGTCCAATAATATTAAAGATATTTTTCTGTGTGCAAAGTGTTCTTGTATGTGTTCCCTGATAACAAAACTGCGTCATTTGCTGTTTACGCTAACTGTGCCTGCTTCTATTTTTAAACTCGTATACGTTTTAATGAAACTTTGAGCATTTGCGCTTTGCAAGTGATGCAATGAATGTATAATTTATATATCAATTAAGTGTAATGGAAATAAATATAAATAAACGTATATCAAGTTGCCTCGACTAAATGCATTCTTGCCCTTCACCTTCCACCTCCAGTAATAAAAGGTGTTTTATATTCAGGCCGTAAAGAAAATAAACTGATGTATCTTTTAAAGTTTCGTTTAGTGAGATAATTCATTTCTAAGTATTTTTTTTACTTTGTGGTTTGACTCATGGGAATATCTATCAAGTGTGAAATGTTTTTAAAGATGGAGCAAGAAAGATGGGTATAAAGTTATGGAAAAAATATAATATATACTGCTGTTTAAGACGTTTCCCAGAAACCTCTAAGAAAATTACTTAATAAGTTTACCTGTGAGAGTTTTTCTCCATAATACACTACCTTTCTCCAAACATTATACAGAAAAGAGAAAATAACTTAAAAAAAATATGTGAAAATGTCAAATATGTGTGTTTGTGTTAAACTGTAATCACAACTACTTAAAAAATGTGTTTGATTTGTCGTAGTATACAAGTGTATATTAAAATACTTCACCAGACTCAGACTCATCCTTTGCTGAACAAAATTAAAATTATTTTTCACACCATTTGTGTGCACGACATTAAAATATCTTTAGGTGATGTCGTAGAGTTGTACGTTGAAATGATGATATTCTAGCTGACGAGTAGGTTTAACAAAATAGCTAGTGCAACAATGTAGCTATTCTATTATTTACTGTATTCACTATAAATGAAATAAATAATTCAGTAATCGAACCGTTTTCGATTGGAACGTGATGGTATTTTCATTTAAGCCATTAGAAATGATGGACGAACACTGACGATTTTTATTCACTGAATTCCAATCTGTCGCTATAAATGGCTTGCTGTAAGTGCCAACAGCATGTAAGTCGTATTCAAAAGCGAATACAAACTACGTTGACATATAATAAATAATTCAAACGTCACCCTCTACTTATGTTGAGAACAAGACGGCCCGCCAATTCCATCGCGAGAGGTGGCCCTCAGGGAAGTTCGAAGGGATCTTTATTCTCCCCGCCGCTGCCCGCGCTCCGCGTCGTAATGAGTCACACGCAGTGCGCAACGGAGCAAGCATTACGGATGCGGCCTCTCGCTCGCTGGCCTCTTTCCAAGCGCGGGAAGTCGTTGGGGAGGGCGGCCGCGGCGCCGGAATTGAAGAAACCTTCTTGTACCTCTTGGCGACCGCTCTGTGGGGCGTGGCGACTTCACCTAAGCAAGGATTTACGGGCTCTTGCGGTGAAATATAGGCCACAAGAAGTGGCTTTCTTTTGTCACCCCTCGGGTCGGTTGCGCGCGTGACACTTCAATTGTCCCGCACTTTATCACGGACGTACCGTGAGGTACGGCTGGCGACAGCACGCAACCGCGACGACCACTCCTGCCAACTGAGCGATATTTTACCACCGCTCTAGGACTTTTTAGTACACTTTCGCCACTGAATACTCTTTTGCGGAAAGCTTCTAGAGCGACTTCGCTAAAAGAACGCGGTTTACTTCGTGTGACGTGAATGCAGTAAATTCTTCTTTGTTTAAATAAATAATATTAAACTGAGATGAACATTTCAACACCCGGCTTTATTTCTCAAACTTGTAAATTCATTTCATTACTATTTTTAACTTTTACATCATAATGTGCCAGAGCTTGTTAATGCATTTGCACTGTTAAATTACTCATATTCCTTCATGAGTCCGTATTTAGAACAACTTGACGTTAATAAATCTCTTTTTGCTACGTCAGAAACAGTACTTCTCGTAAGTTTAAACTACCGAGCCGCTATTTGCGCTGTTACTGAAATACAGTGATATTTTTCAACAGCATTTTAATGACCTTTCTCGCAACTCAAACGCTGAGACTAAAATGTAAATACTAAATTGCAACCATTCTCTGTGTAATCTACGACATTTATTTTCATAATGCAACTAGGTTGTAATTTATCCGCTCTTAGAGCGAAATATTAATAATTCACATAATTACGAATTCTCTGTTTGAAAAATATATCAAAACAAATTTATTAAAAGGTTCGCATTAAAATTCTCAGTAGTAATATTTGCAGGCTTCCACCTGGACATTGTAGTTCTAAGGCCGTACTTGGCGCCGTGTACGTAAGAGGCTCTCTTTTATTTACGAATCAGCGAATCCTCCTTTCGGGCCGTAGTCTTTGAGGTGGCTCCCCGGACGCTGATGCCGGCAACCCCGCAGCCCAGTGAATAATTCCTCCTGAGCGGAATGGTTGCGCCCGGCTAGGCCCTGGCGCTGCCCTGTTCCGGCGACCTCCGCGCCACACAGTGAGCCCAAAGGTTCCAAAATGCGAGCATTGCGTGTGAGTAGTCGGGTCTTATCCCGTACTCTCGCCCAGTTCACGAATTAACTACACTGTCAGAAATGTCATTCATATAATGTAGATTAATATATTGTACATAAAACATAATGTAACCTTGTACATTAAATTTAACGCATAAATTAAAATCATTATAGATTTAATATACAGCTATTTAAATGTTATTCAGTCTCTTTTTTAAATTTAGGACAACCACAATAAATATAAATATAAAACTCTTGTCATGTGTGGTCATAGTTTTGCGTTCAGTACGTGGTCTTAAATCATTGTTACATCAATTTATATTTAAATATCAGTTATTTGATCAAGAATTGTATTCTACTTTGTTTTGGGCCATTTGTTCCGTTACACCCTCTTGAGAAATCTGAGTCACAAAACTCCAAAAAGTTGAAAATTATTTCCTGAAATAACTAATAATAGTTAATAAAATAGTTAATAATTAATATATTTTAACCCAGAACCAAGAAAGAGAACATTCCGAAATGTATATCTGTGAACAATGTTCATCTAGTGTTTCAAAGGAACCAACAAAACCCTCAAAAACAGAAAAAATTCCAACGATTGATGTCTGGAGACATTTTGCATGCACCACGACCTCGTGGGTGCGTGCATGCGTGCATGCATGCGTTTAAATTGTTTACCTAAGAAATCATACATTACAAATGTCAATTGAATTTTCTAAATCTGTCGATTGCTTCTAATAATTCGTTTGTAATCTGCATTTGATGTCAAAAATTTTAAAAACAATAGAATTTCCTTCCGAAATTCGTTATTTCGTTCCGAAGCGGTATGCATTTTGAGATAAATTTCATTACAGTTTACTTGAATTTTGATTCGATTATATAAATTCCATTGTTATTGGCGAGCAAAAACTTCCGACAAGAACATGCCCACTAACTAACATACTCGTACATGCATTCGTACGTAACCGTAAATCTAGATGATATTTTTTTTGTTAGTAGGTTTGAGTGTGTGCACTTTTTTATCCTTTTGGACCAAGTGCGCACTGTTTTCTTTAATTTCTCATAGACCGGGAGTCAGTAAGAATATCCACGTATGATAAGCTAAAACCCTTTTAGAAGTTAGCCAGTGTAATAAGGAACAGGGAAACGCAAGTACGCCTTTGAGAAATTAGAGTGATCTTGAATAATATTGACTGCGCTTTTATTATTTAGAATTTTTATTCAGTTTGTGACGTGGGGAAGAAATTCTATTGGAAGAAGTAAAACGTCTGAACTGCATTTTAGATAAGAAAATATAATGAATTACAGAGCGCAGTGTGAATGAAACCAGTACCAACTCTTGAAATATTACGATTATACTCAACAAACCTGCTTCGGGGGACATATTTTACCATTCTTTTCCCACAAAATTATCTGCTCTTCTCATTTGCCTCATTTAAACTTTCTAATGCGATATTCTCCTTGGTTGACCTATTGCTCTCATTGTGTGCTGTTGGCGTTTTCCCGTTTTCGTTTGTTTTTCCAGCTACCTCAGATGGTAGCTTTTCCCTCTCAGGCGTCATTTGATTCTGCCGATAGGGGGAAGAAATCAGGATCTGAACCAAAAAATGTGATCTGTAAATGGGGTTCATTTACTCATAGTTTACTGCAAATCACAACGAAAATACAAGTATTTTTGTAATATTGGGCGTTTTGGAAAGCATCATGATCGTTTGTTTCATAATGCCCGAGACGGCGGTGATTTTTTAGACCACAGTAAGCAGAGATTTTGTTTAAAATATGCGACACCTTTTTGACTTTAACTAGGGGAAATTACCTTCCAGGAGTTTAACAGGGAGATTAAACTTGATAACTAAGAGAAGAGTTGTCATTGAAAAAATAGGACTAAAAGGGATCTTAGTTATCTCGTACCTGACAGTTTCTTTAACATTCATTAACTAACTCTGCAATAAAATCTCACATCTTACCGCTTCCTGTACTCTTCGGCAGCCATTCAACGTTGATTATCCGATTTTATTGTCTATTTTATCTTTGCCTTCCTTTCTTTCTTTCGTTTTCTTTTGACGTCATTGAAATGAGTATGGTGGTTACATCTTAAGTCGGATATTCAGCCATTTCTTTCTGTATTACTTTCACATACTCTCCCGATATTATCGCGGTTTTCTTTAAGTGCTCTTTACATCCCACCCTTCATCTTTTCTTCCCCTGTAAATTTAGCGATGTCCTGCGAAATTTAGCTGACATCATGTGCTTTATTTTTAATATTTTGTTTTCGTTTTCTTCGTCCAGATGTGCTATCTGCGTCTCGCTGTTCCTCTAAGTTCACTTACTCCCGTCAACTTGCCCACTTCACCATCCCCACCACCGCCACTCGACGCCCGCCTCCCTCATCATCCTCTCGCTTGAGCTCCACTTCTGCGCTCTCGCCTCCGCCTCTTCACTCTGCTATCGCCAGAGCTCCGACGCCGCCGCCGTCGCCACCACCGCCGCCACTGCCCCGGCTGACACAGACACCATTGACATCTCCACCACCACCACCACCACCACCACCACCACCACCACCACCACCACCACCGCCGCCGCCGCCGCCGCCGCCGCCGCCGCCGCCACCACCACCACCACCACCACCACCACCACCACCGCCGCCACCGCCGCGGCCATCACCACCACCCTCCTCTTTTTCCTCCTTCTCCACCTTCTTCGCCCTTCCACCACGTCCTGCTCCTTCTCCTCTTTTACCATTCCTCCTCCTCCACTCGTCCTGCATCTCCTCCGCATTCTCCTCTTCCTCTTCCTCCTCCTCCTCCTCCTCCTCTTCCTCCTCTTCCTCCTCCTCCTCCTCCTCTTCCTTCTCTACCTTCTCCTCCTCCACCTCTTTCTCTTACTCCATCACTTCTTCCTCCACTCCCACCCCGCCGAAATCTCATCCACTGCCATCACCCCGCCATCACCCCGCCATCACTGACGCATCTGCTGCCGCCACCGCCATCTCTCATCCACTGCCCCTCTACCGCTGCCACCGCGAGCGCCAGGAGCCGGGTCTGCCTCTCCTCAGGCCGCCCTGCCCCGCCCCGCCCCGCCTCGCCCCGCCCTGCCCCGCCTTCGCCCTGCCTCGTCTCGCTCGGCAGCCTCTATTGACACGCGCCCCGGGCAAAGCTCCCATACGCGCGCGGCGTCGCGCCCGCCGCTGCGATGGTCCGGGGCTCCATTGTTATTTCTGAGATCGGAGGTGTGTTTTCTCTGGGCGCCCGGGCCGAAGCTTATTCAAGAATTCTCACATCGCGCGACAAGTGAAATTCACGCCGTAGGTTTTTCCACGTTATTTTGGGAATCATAAAGTTCTTTTTGCCGATAGGTTTTTCATTTTGTATTTATATTTTTTTATATTTAATTATATCAATTATATGTTATTGAAAAATCAAAATAATAGTTCCTATTTTTTACACAATTTTAATAAATTATAATATAAAGATATGTTTTACGAATATCAATTTTTTTAAAAATTAAGGCAAATATAATGAGCCATTTGGGGTAGTTTTTGGGGTAGTTTTATTCACTAAAAGTCATTCTCGTATACATATTTTGTAACATGTTCATGTTTTCGGTGTCAAGATCAAAATAGATGATGAATTAATTTAAATCGATGACTTTATTTTCAAATGATCGATTGCTCAATATCCTCAATTAATCTCTGATTATTTAGTATAAATGTCATCATGACCGCGTTGTCTGGTCATGACACTGCTTAAACTTCATTTGATATGGGAGAACTCGCATTACTTTTATCATCTAAATAAATTTGAGTGGTGTATCGTCATTATGATGAAAAATATGTAGCACCTTTCAATTAGAGAAATTCCTTCGTCATGAAGATGTGACGCAAGCTTTGAGTCCAAAAATCAGACAAACATATTTATGAAGCGGGAAAAAATCCGCACGTGGTAAGCGTCCGCCAGCCTTGCAGAGCTTCGCAGGGCGCGTTTGATGGGCCGGCAGAACCCCAACTTGCTGCTCTTCCCTGCGTCGAACTTCTCCGGCGCCCATGCGCGTTAACGGCGCCGGGCCGCGTTAATTGACGCTCGGGGCAGCGAAGCATGCTCCCTGCTCCGCCCACCCGCCTGACCGTCCCCGTCTGTCCCGGTGGCCCGGCCGCCCCGTCCCACCTGCTGCTCAGCCCCTGGCCGCGCCGGCACTTGTCTCCGGGCCGCACCGTGGACGTCGTGTTGGCGATGGCAACGGAGGCGATGGCGGAGGCGTGTGCGGGAGCGGAGGCGTGGGCGGCGGCGTAGGAGGCGAAGGAAGAGGGGCCGTCCGCGGAGGCGGCGGAGGTAGGGGCGGAGGCTGGCCGCTATCTCGTGTGCTCTCATTGGGCCCCGAGGCCGCGCCATGCCACCCGCCGCCGGCCCGCGCTCTTCGTCAGACGCCAAGTTGCTGTTGACACAGGCCCTGGCGGATATCAAATGAAGTCTGAGCACTCCGTGTCAGCATCCGCTAGAGAAACCATGCTGACATTGCCCATGTCATGATGAAAATGATAGTGAGTGTAGTGAACAAGGTTCATGAAATTTGATGGAAGAGATGAGAAAATTTTCAAATTGTTAACCATTTTAATACATCTTATTAGAGACCGGAACTTTAGGCACTATAAATCCTTAAAATGCGTAGGCAGAAATGTTCTTATATCTGAAAAAAGACGACATAAAATCCATTCTTTTTAATTATAGATTCATGCATTAGGTTAACACAAAGATGGAGAGTACAGGTTTTACAACAATTTTAATAAAAATAAGACAAAAACGTTAATAAAAACAATTTTATGACAAAAATTTATAATTGAGTTCCTAAAAATTTCAGGCTACCTAAAACAACTAAGTGTTTTCTAAATTTTCGATGTTTTAATTGTGCCTTCTACTTGATGAAACATTCTTCAATTGAGAGAAAGATCTCTCAATGCTGACAGAAATTACTAGAGAAAATCTTAAAGACAATACGTCAGAAGGATCCATTTCTGTACCAACAAAATTGTCACTATCTAGAGCGTTTGTAGTATCTTAAAATTTTTGTTTATCAGATGTTTTGGATAACGCTATCTTACATATTTCTGTTATCAAAAGTATTTTCCTTCCGACACACTCTGTAAAAGCTCACAATAGTCAAAAGCTCACAATAATCATCAATTCCACAATTTTATTAACTCATTAAGCAGCAGTAACAACTCTATATGGCAATTCACAAGGAAAATTCTAAAGAAGAAAAACCAAATTCCCCTACTAAATACACCCACTGGAAAAGCGCTCACATCAATTCACAAAGCAGAAGAACTGGCCAAATATTTCGAAACAACATTCGCTGTTAATAATACCAACTTCCACCCCGAACATAACAAAATCATTGAAAGCAGCAAAACACACCCATGCGGCCCACACCATAATATTCATTACTCATCTCCCACCGAAATAAAAAAAATCATTAGAAACCTCCCCAATAAAAAAGCACCAGGACATGACAACATCACTAACATAGCAATAAAAAACCTACCCACATCTGCAATAGCCTACTTAAATAATATATTTAACTCTTGCTTCAGAACTGGCTATTTCCCCCATTCATGGAAACATGCTATAGTAATTCCTATAGCCAAACCAAACAAAAATGCAGCAGAGATAAATAGCTATCGCCCCATTAGCTTGCTAAGTTCCTTCTCAAAAATTTTTGAAAAAATTATTCTACGTAGACTTAAACATCACCTAAAAGCAACTAATTCAATCCCCAAGGTACAATTCGGATTCACAGAGGAAATATCTACGCAACATCAACTGTTAAGGCTATCAGAACATATCTACTCAGCCTTTCAATCAAAACACTATACCATATCACTCTTTTTAGATGTAGCACAGGCATTTGATCGTACATGGCACCAAGCTCTCAGTTATAAACTCACCCAAATTGGCACACCTTATTATCTACACATGATCATTAACAAATTTTTAAGCAATAGAACCTTCTCTGTCAATGTCAACAGCCACCTTTCGAACCCCCGATGCATCAAAGCAGGATTACCCCAAGGATCCCCCTTATCACCGACGTTGTTTAATCTGTATGTGGCAGACATTCCCAAATCAAAAAACATCCATTTAGCACAATTCGCAGACGACACAGCATTATACATCTCTGGCAACTCACTAGCAGACCTAAGAGCAAAAACACAATTATACCTACACACACTTGATAGCTGGGCCGCGAAATACAAAATTCAGCTAAATCCCACCAAAACAGCAGCAAAAATATTCTCACTTAGACCATATACTCCCCCCTCCCCGCTAACAATTAACAACATCCCAATAGAATGGTACCCTCCCAACAAACCAATTAAGTACCTAGGACTATATCTCGACTCAAAACTAAATTGGCGCGATCATATTGAAACAAAGATAATGCAAGCCAAGGCAAAAATACATCAGCTAAAATCAATAATAAACAGACACAGTTCACTACAACAAAATACCGCCATAGCAATATACAAAACCATAATAAGACCTTTAATCACTTACGCCTGTCCCGTATGGATTAACGCCGCCAAAACAAATATCCGCAAACTCCAAGTAATCCAAAACCAATTCCTGAGAACCATCACTGACGCCCCATGGTTCATTACAAATAATCAACTCCATAAGGAATTCAACATTGTATCATTAGATCACCACATCACATACCTTGCTACAAACTTCTATCATAACATACACCAAATCCCAGCACTCACCGAATTCAGACTCGCAAAAAATCCAACCCATAAAACCAGAATCCAAAATAAATACCCTTTCCATATCTTTCAAATCAAATTCGCTAACATAGAACCAGATTAGAGGACCCATAGGGGGCAACCTCCCCATTGTTTAGTATGTAAGCTTAGAATAAGTTAGTTAGTAAGTAATAAAAATTGCATATGTAAAGTTGAAATAACTACCGATGTATTTACCTTCAGAAAAAATAAATTAAAAAAAAACACACACTCTGTAACCGATATACAGCATCATCCACAAGTTTGAGTGATTTCACAAGATGCTGCCCCATTTCTTAAAGTCCAGTGGTGACATCTGGCAAAAAAAGCCGAAATGAATCATAATAAAATTGTGGTAATTTTTAATTTCTAAGGAATCAAAAAAATTATTTCCTAATGCGACTGGTGATGCTTCATACCCAAGTGTGTTGATCACAGCGCGTATTCTTAAAAAAATGAGGGGAGGAAGAGGAGAAGGAATGAACTGCTACTGAAATCCATGTTCTCCATCGCGTCAAAAGAGGTTGAGGAGGTAGGGACAGACCTGGAACTATACATATTTTTTGGTCTATCATGAGCAGCGTAAAGAGTCAAATCCAATTATATACATATTGCAATCTGTTGGATAAGCATTTTTTTTTAGTAATTTTGATTTTTTGTGCTGTTTTCCTTGTCTGAGCGCGCGTGAGCAGGGGGAGCGCTGCTTGACCGTGTGCGGCTGACTCTTACATTCAAAAGATCCGTTAAACACGAGTCGCAAAAATTAAAATTCCTCAAAAACTGGTCATCTAACATATGACAATATGTATATCATTGGATTAGTCTTTTTACGCTCGCCATGATAGACTATAAAACTATGTATGATTATATTTTTTTTAAGTTACCTCAATATATCGTAAAATACAGGTGATGAAATAGAAATGAATGCATGCATCAATTAACTCCATTCCCTCATGCACATCTGTGGAAACTGCATTGCAATAACTTTAAGCGTTCAAAAA
This sequence comes from Teleogryllus occipitalis, assembly GCA_011170035.1. Classification (NCBI taxonomy): domain Eukaryota; kingdom Metazoa; phylum Arthropoda; class Insecta; order Orthoptera; family Gryllidae; genus Teleogryllus; species Teleogryllus occipitalis. Next base: position 315,160 of record BLKR01000780.1, on the reverse strand, counting down.
CTGCAGGATGTGCTAAAGTTACGTGACTGACCTGCATATGGATTTCTGATGGACATTTCAAAATTCTCTAATAATTGCTATCAATTTGTCTGCCTTCGGGAATAAATATCTCACTTGTCCTGACATTTTCAGAAATGCATGAGCTAAGCAAGACACTTCAAATATAGAAGGAAAGAACACGTTCAAAGCTTTTGCTGCGTTGTTTGTAAACTGTGCTGCATCATTTAAATAAAATACATTAGTGTTGAATTTTATGGGTTCATTTTAACTTGAAGGCATTGTTTAAGAACTGTGTAAAAGTTAAACTATTAACTTTTTCTAAACATTCGATGGTGAGCAAAAATGACTTCACTGAATAGTTTTGTAAGGTACAGTCTAAAGGTCGAACTGCAACGCGATCTGAAAGGTAAACCGATATCGCTGGCAGAGAAATGTTTGTCTCACTTTATTTCCTATCTCCGCCAACGAGATATTAAGAGCATTTTAAGAGGAAGATGTGAATGAAATCTGTTCTTTTTTACTTTTTTCCGAAGTCCGTAGAATCATGAAAGTGTGAGAAAATATTTCACTCTTTACCGTTTACGACGCTAATTAAGTTTTTTTAATATACTACGGATGGTAAAACACTAATTTAGGCAAAAATAGGTATTTGTATTTAAAAAGTACACATACTGCAAAATAGGCGAAAAAGTCAAAGTATAAAATCGCTTTTCGAACCTCAAAGATTTGTCAACCGTCATTAGTTGAGGCCTTTTCAAAAATCTAGCTAACTTATATGGTTAAAAAAGACTCTTTGCTGGATCTTCGGCGTCTATATGTGATATTAAACACATCTACAATCTATTATTTAATAACATATATACAAACCCGTATGTTATATCTTATCATCTTGAAATCATTCTTCTTTAATCCAATCTTCATTTAAATCTTTGAATTGAAATCTCTATTTTTTTAAATGTTTCTATGGTCATGTTGGAATACTTTTGAAACCAACTAGCTAATACGTGACCTTAATCGGTTCTCAGATTATATTTATAATGTATTTGTGTATTCATTAAGTTTCGGAAGAAATACGATGAAATGATCAAATATTAAATTAAATCTGTACAGTGTGATCTCTTGTGTTTTCTAATGGTTATTTGATTCAAAGTTCCCTCCATTGTCAAATAAGACATTTTATTTGTATTTTACCAGAAGATACACGTGTTATTCTCGTCTCAGCATCTCTAGGTTTTCCAGTTATAAATTATCTTCTGTCGAGACAACCAGATACCTTTAGTCGGCATCACATATTTTCGCAGACTCTTTAGATCACTTTTGTCTCTCTTATCAAATTCCTTGCCTTCTTTGTCACAATATCCATTCTCCAATGATTACATCCACACTCTGATATTGCTCTTCTCTTAGATCTTAAGTTTTTGATTGAGAATTCTATATTATCTTTGATCTTTCCGCATCGAACGTGATATATGCCTTGTAGAAACATAAAACCGGGCGGGTGGTTCCCCTCCGTACGGCTTATTCCTCAGGAGGTAGAAATTTCAGGAGGAGTGTGAGAACGCGAGCTTTAGCGCCACAGAAGAAGAAGAATGGGAAGAAGAAGAAGAAGAAGAAGAAGGAATACGGTGTAATCTCTCGTTAACGAACTTTTTTAAAAAAAATCTCTGTATTATAGACATCCATTGATTGCATTTGATTTACCTTAGAAACTCATACACTGATATACATTCTTCATACAACGAACACCTTTTCTAACGAAAGGAAATACTCTCCCCCAACAGTTTCATTACAAATAATCACTACAATAATAATAATAATAAGAAGAAGAAGAAGAAGAATATCCACTAGAGCCTGCTTCATCTGTTCTCTGAGGTTCGTTGACCTCAGATGGCAGAAATTTGACCCCAAGGCTTCGGGAGTGTAGCGTTCGCAATTATGTGCAGCGAGTGCCCATCACTAAGGCTTCCTCCTCCGGGGCGGTGGCGGCAAGTTACCAGAGACGTTTCCCCACTACACGATCGAAGGAGGCACGAAAATTTGTTCTGCATCGGGTTTCATCCGAGAAAATGCCAAGAGGTGCGTTTCAAAGCGGAGAGACATAAAAGGAGATTTATCTCCTTACATCGGATTTTTCTGTATAATATAAAGAGTCGTTTAGTACAACGAAGAATGCTGATATAATTGGAACAAGGCGATGACTTCAAAACTTAGCTTTTCCTCTATGGAATTCTTGCTCAAAGTTCGTGAATCTCCTTCCCTTTCCTTGTTTAGCTTCCTCTCTCTCCTTTCTCTTGCCCGTTTTCGTGAATTTCGTGCTTCCATGTATATTAAATGAACGGGAGGCATCATTAGACCGGAAACTTCCTTCAGTACGCTTTACATTCTGTTTTATTAATGTTATTACCCGTAACATTTCTGCCTCTTCTTTCTTCCAGACTTGAACGCACCCTTTACAGTTGTCTGAGGCTTTTTATTGTGAGCTTTATTTCAGTTTGTGGGTAGACTTTTCGTCCTCCAACTTCTTGTGGCGAGGGAGTTTGCTAGTTCTTTCTGATGATTCGAAGAGCCATTAATACTTTAATTCAGCTGTATTTTTGCAGGATACCTAGAACGGGGGTTGTTATTAAAATTCAATTTTCAAGTATACTCCAAACCACTTTTTCTTTCCCAATTTTAAACTTACTTCCATAAAGAGCAGTCTGTTGAATCGAGTTTTCAGGTCGAGGCGTACCGAGGCGGAGTTAGCGAGGCTTCTCCTCCGCCATCTTCCTGCGCTGACTGCCTCCCTCCTGCGCTCTTAGCCACCTCCGCCCCTACCGCGCGCGCCCCGCGATGAGGGCTGGCTGGAAACACGAGTTCAGGCGGAGGAGCCTGTAAATAGAAAGTTAAAAATTGAAACGCATGATTGCGTGTGTTGGTTTCACTATACAGAATGTCAATAGGCATGTAAAATTACATTAAACGTGTCGCATTTGGAGAGGCGAAAGTTATTTTTATGTGAAGTAGAAAGAGTTATTGTGGTTGATATTATTATTTCGTTTATCTTCAATGAGAATTACCAAAATATATCAGCTGAATCTAGGATTATTTTCTTTTTCTCACAACATGTCTTTATAAATTCATATTGAAATATCTACACTTCAGAGATGAGTGTTGACATTAGCGAGACGACAGCTCCTGTGAAGAACACGAGCATTTATCAAGAGCCCACCTAAGTGATACCCTTAATTTAAATTATAGGTCGGAGTGAAGTTTAGAAAGTAGCCGACCATATCCATTTTGAAAATGTAACTTTCTGGATCCAATGATACGTCTCAAAATGCATCATTAACCGAATATTTAATAAAATAAAATGGCAAAAGGATTACTTGCTGGAATGTCCCATGGCGCAGACTTAAATACTAGGGAAATCATTAAAAAGATTCAGCGTTTTAACCAAGTAACAAGCGATTTCAAAATAGTTATTTGGAATCCTTTTACCGGTCTTTTTACTGATTTGACGTGTCCCACAACACATCAATTCAGACGGCGGATGATACCGCGCTTATCCTTGATGTTGATGGAAAGAGAAAGCGAGAGTCCGCCGATGCCCCGGATGACGCTGTAGGATGACAGGTTTACTAAAGTTCATACATAGAGAAGCACATTCCTTTGCGCCGCCATTTCATAACCAATTGTCATAGAAGCTCGAACTATACGGTATCGTGAGTGTTGGGAAGCATTGATTTATCCAAAAAAAAAGTGTTATTGAACTCTAACATCTCCACAATGCCTTCAGTTGCTGGGATTTGTCCTCAACTCCCGAAAGCAATGTGGCGAGACCATCGGGTGAAAGGGTTTTAATGGCGGTGTCCAAGTTGCATTACTCTGTGTCCAGGGCCTCAGGGTTTACTCCCACTTGAGAGCGCCTCCATGCAGGCAGTGGGCGGCGCCGGTCGGCAAGGTGCTTCTAGACTCGACAGACACACGATGGTGATTCGCACGGCTCACTCAAGCTTCGGTACTCGTCATCTAAGACGCTACCGAGTGATTTAGTCACAGATGTTTACTTCCGGTCACTTTTCGCCGCAAGGCTATCTTCACGATTAACATTTCGTAGTGCACGTTATATTCGGCTCGAAGTGAAACAACCTACGCAACGTAACGAAACTTTAAAAAAAAATTCTCAATTTTTGAAAGGCATTGTATTGTTCAGTAATGTTACATTTATCCCAACGCCCTCCAGTTCGATTGTACGAAAAGTGCATGGTCAGGGCGGCATTCTTTCCGGTCTCATCACGGAGGACCTCCCCCTCTCTACCCTTTGTTCTTTGGTCAGACAGAGTGGAGTACAACATATGCAACGCGCGTAATTCTCTAGAACCGACTTTGGCCTTCCCTCCGACCACGCCCCTTTCCCGAACTCCACCTCATACAATGACGCTAGGCAGCTGGTAGATTCGTCGCGTCCTCGTAGTCACTTGCGCGATGTGATGAGTTTTATTACAACATGCACTATTGTACTACCTCAAATACAAAGTTACCTCAAAGACAAATATAATATAATCTGAAGACAGTAATTTCAAGAAACGTTTCACAAAATGTTCATTCTCCTTGATGTATCTTTATAAGTGAAGTATTAATCTTGAAGTACTTTTATAATTGGTGAAATGTTTAATATTCTTAGTATTTAATATTATAACATAGTTATAATAGATGGTAGACGATTTTTGTAGTTAACTTACATCATGTCTCCTTTCTTTAGCCACCAGATGATTATTTCTTTATGACTTGCTTACGGTCTGTACATACATTTGAAGAAGTAAAACTTTACCATATTTTACCCGAAAAACTATTCATTTTTCGAAAATTTTGAAGGTAATGAAAAAATAGAATGAATGTGTTCTGATGCGTTCTATGACTGTTTTCCATCCATTAACATAAATAATCCTATGTATTTTAAAAATCCAAGAAAATTAAATAAAGTATATTAAATATAATACAGTGTATTCCCCTTTTAAATAACTATTTAGTTTAATCAATGTAATTTACCCAAATGAAAATTATTAGTAATAATATTTACATATTTTTGTTTTGTAAAATAATTAAAAAGAACTATTTTGGAAGAAACTGAAGTTGTGTATTTAAATGATGATAATAATAATAATAATAATAATAATAATAATAATAATAATAATAATAATAATAATAATAATAACAGAACATTGTCACAAGCCACGTTTTACTAATAATTTAACAGGAACAATGTTACCTTAGTTGATTAATGCAGTTGTAGCATTCCACAAAATGAAAAGTTTCTCTGATACAACAAATCAAAATACAGGCGGGGTGGGGGCCTTTGACATTTGTGATTGCACTAACTGCATGATCGTTACCAACACCTATAGTGAAGCAAACGTGTTTACGCCAAAATGTCCCTGTTAATGCTATTTTGTTTCTCGACGAAGCGAACAATTCGAGTTAATGTATCTATGAGTATCTATGCTCTCTTTGAATGGGAGGTTCGATGAACCGAGTGTATTACTCATCCTAGCGCAGATGTGATGTCGGCATTTGGAATTGTATGTTTGAACTTTCGGCCTTTAAATTTTCTTGTAAAGAAGTTTTACCTTGCCTTCTACCTACAAGAATTCGGGTGTATTTATAATTAGTGGATCTAATATCAGAGCAATTATTAAATAATTAATTCCCTGGAAATATTGAGCGGCTGAGAATAAACTAAGAAGTCTATGAAGATGAGTACACTTGCCGAGAAGTATTTCGCCACTCCTTAAAACATCAATGTTACTTTAAAATGCAAATTTTTAGTAGAGAATGAAAGAGTGAATAATATTCGTCAGAAAAATAAGGCATTATTCGTAATAATATTTACAACTAGATGAAAATTAAAAACTTTCCATTCAAGTATTACGTATGTTTACATCAATGTTCTCTTCCGGTCTTCCACTGAAGAAGAGATATCCGAAATCCAACCAAACATCTCGTGAGGCAATAAAAGATCAGTCGCATCTATTCATTCTTTGTGCGTGACTCGTCTACCTTCCTTTCCGACATAATACCATGTCGTTCACGATTTCCTCCGAGGGATCATATTCCTGGAGTCTCTTTCAACTGTCCCGATCGATATCGTTTCACTTAAAGCCCTTGACGTAGCATCTCGACCGGAGCTCGCCCGACCGGGCACATAGTCTCACGCTGCCGCGACTTCTGCAGATAGCCCTTCGCCTCCGCCGCTACGGCCCCGTCCCCGCGCTGCCTCCTTGGCCCTCTGAATCCACGCATGCTCGCACGCCCCTCCTCCCGCCGCCCACGCCCACTTCGTCTGGCTCTCGCCGACCCCGGTCCCTTCCTCCCCCACGCCCCCGCCGCCTACCCCGTACTCACCAATCCTCTCCCACGTTACTCCCGTCGCTGCATATGATTGATTGATTGCTAGTGATTCTGGTTTCGTCAACTACTAGGGTCATTTGTCTCGTAAGTGTAGTGCATGCTTTTTCATCGGGAGGTGGTCGTGGTCTACTCCCACTGGATGGCGAGATCCGGCGCCTTCCTACCGTCGGTTAGTATGTTTTTCCCTAACCAGGTATCTCCCACCAGCGAGACACCTTCCCAGCTGGGACAAGCTCCAAACTCCCGACCGGTCTCCCAGCATGTGTGGTAGTGTAGTGCATGTTAGTGTAAGTGCGTGTTTAAGGGGAGAGGATAGGACAAGGAAGAGGTGGGAAAGATCGCGCGTGGTCCGTGGCCCGTTTGTTAGGGTACTGTTTCGGCATTCGCCTGGTGTTGATCAGAGAAACCAGGAAAACTACCGATCAGGGCCGTTAGAATTCTCCTCCAGACAGCGAATGAATTCGACCTAGCTGTCAAGCTAGTGTCGAAAATTCTGGTATCGTCGGGGCTCAGGCTCAGGAACTCCCAGTCAGATCAGTTGATGCCCTGAGCCATTTCTTCCGGTCGCTACAGACGACCTGACCGCCACCGCTTCTACCACCACTGCCACTCCACCTGCGGCACCACAACCAATATTCACCTCCATCGCCACACACACATACATACATATTTTACTGCATTCACCTTAGAGATCTGCCAAATCTTACCTCTCCACCGCCAGCCTAGCCCAGTCTCATGAACCACCACCCCCATTTCTCCACGCAGCCGCCGGTGCCTCCACCGCGTCCTCCGGCTGGCAGGCAGTGAGGCGAGCGCCGAGCGGCGCGCGGCCCAGCGTATCTCACTGCCTCCCGCAGCGCTCGGCAGCCCCGGCGGCCGGGAGGGGGCGGGGCAGCGGCGGAGGAGCGTCGGTCGCACAAAGCCGACGGCAGCGGTGCCGCCCGTGGGACCGCGATGAATCCGCTCTTCAAATATTGTCACTTGCAAGAGCGCCTGCGCGAGGCTGCCGGCCACGGACGCAGCCGCCTGAGCCGCCCCGCCCCCACCTGCCACGCCCCTCGCCGGCCGCCCCGCCTCACCCCGCCCTGCCCCGCTGTCCCGCACCTTGCACAACACCTCTCCCGCCCTGCTCTGCCTCCTCCGCTCCTCCCAGCCCAGCTCTGCCCACCCTGCTCCTTCCCGCCCTTCTCCGCCCCGCCATGTTCCACCCCACCCCGCCCCGCCATGCTCCACTCCACCACACCTCTCCACTCCGCCTCACCCCGTTTCGCTTCACTCCACCCCGCCCTGCCCCGCCGGCCCGCACATTGCACAACACCGCTCCCCGCCCTGCCCTGCCTCGCCCCGCTCCTCCCGGCCCTGCTCCGCCCAGCCCTGCTCCGCACCGCTCTGCTCCACCCCGCCCTGTTCCACCCCACCCCTCCCCGCCACGCTCCACTCCACCCCTCGCCGCTCCGCCTCACCCCGTTTCGCTCCACTCCACCCCGCTCTGCCCCGCCGTCCCCCATTTTTCACTCTTGCTCCACGCTCGTCTTCACCTCGCCCCTCTCAGTCTAGCCCCGCCCTGCACCGCAACGCCTCGGCCCGCTCCAAACCGCCCCCTCACCCCGCCCCCCTCGCGCCCTACGGCTCCATCCGACTCTTACCTTATCCCGTTCCAGTATGTTTTGCCCTGTCCCGCATTCCAAGCTAACCCAATCTCTCTCTCTCTCTCTCTCTCTCTCTCTCTCTCTCTCTCTCTCTCTCTCTCTCTCTCTTTCTCTTATTGCTCTTCTCTGCCTCGCCCCGTCCTGCCGCAGCCCGCTCCGCTCCGCGGTGCTCCGCACTCGGTCCTGTGCCGCCAGGCCCCCTCATACCCTTTCCTACCCTCACTGCCAAACCATCCAGCCCCAGCCCACGTGTCTGGTCCGTATATTATGGGCACCTCCCCCTAGTTCCCCCGACACTTGCTTGCGTGTCTGCTGTCATCGCTTACCTCCTCCTCCTCCCTTCACACTCCCACCGATCCAGCGCTCCCTTCCTTTCCCCAAGGGAGTCTTTGTCGCTCCGTCCCCTCACCTGCAGGATCCATTGTCAACCTGCCTTCCCCTCTCGCGCGCTTCCATCAAACATTTGCGGAACACCCCTGTTTCTTCCACCTTCAAGAATCTTCTATGGAATTCCCTTTCCAGCTTCCTTTAGACTCCGCTACCCTCCCTTGCACTAATATTCCCTCTGCTGAATGCTCCCGGCTGCATTTCGTTATTGCTGCTTCGTAGGAAGGCCTGTTTCTCGCTCTAATTTTCTGTGCCCTGATGTCTTCTCCTCTGAATTTCCCATACGTTTTCCTTTTCACTTTGTTGGATTTTTATACAACTTTTCCATTTCTTACATCTAATTAAGCTTCATAACTTACTAAAACTTACGTTGTAGTCCTGCAGCTGAAGAACGTTTTTATAGAGATTTTTATGGAAATGTTGGCAAATCATATTGCACCAAACGAGAATATTATGAATTACTGTTCGCTTACTTTAATTCTGATACTTGAATGAGAAGTCAAACATGTCGTACTACCAAAATGATGAGTTTTTCGTAACATTTTTCGTTTGTAGAAATAGAACTGGCATTAAGTTTACCTTTTTCAACATATGCGCTGTTGCACGAAGTGTAATTTCCAGGTAGAGACATACACACGGCTCATTCTTTGATATGTGTACGACTTCCTCTGCGGAAGATTGCAACCGCTCTGACGCTAAACTAAAGCAAACACTTGCTAGTATGCTAGAAATACACACAATGTAGTGGTGGTAGAGGGAACAACCCAAGAGAGAAATTTGAGAAATTACAAAGAGAAAATGCTTTGATATAAAGAGTCAGCCTTGGTATATCAAGCTCTAGAGTAAAACAGTATTTTGAAAATTACCTACATAAATGTCTTGTTATAACAATATCTTTTGTCGACAATTCATGTCGACAGTAACATGAACATTCCGATCCAGTACTTCTCACCTTTATGTACCATTTTTGGCACTTTTAGGTGATTTTTCTTTTTTTACTTTTTGAGTTTCACTGTAATATTATACCTGTGAAGGAAATATGAGCTCATCACCATTGTTTATATGCACTAAATATATCGTCCAGCAAATATTGAAAGATGTATTAATTTTACTATTCACGATAAAAAATTGAAACATTAGCTCTGCACCATGGCTGCAACATTCCGTTTCATCTTGGAAGAGATCGCAACCTACCTTGAAAAAGGTTTGCCAGCAGCCTGGTGCTGTAGCCCCTGACCGCTGCGAGTAATCCCTCCGTGGCCGCCTCCCGCACTCCTTCCGCATCCAGCGCTCGCCGTAACTCTCCCCCGGCGCTGCGCGGCGCGGCGCGAGGCAGGGCGGGTGGGGCAGGGGGGGGCAGGGCCGCTCGGCACGCCGAGCACGCTCCCGCAGAACGACCCGCGGGGACATATGCCTTGCTTTTACAAGCGCGGCCGCGCGGATCAATCGAATTAGCAGGCAGCGCAGGGGCGTGGCGGGCGGCGGTGCCCCACGCGTCGCGGGTGGGAGGGGGAGCGTGGAGGTGATCAGGTTGCGGCGGAGGAGGCGAAGTAAGGTGGTGAAGGCGGAGGGGACAGCTGGAATTAGTGGGATGGCAAAGACATGGGAAGTAAGGAAGCGGTGGGAGAGCAAGGCAGAAGGGAGGGTGGGTGGAGGTGGAGGCTTTGTATCAGGGTTGTGTCTTCGTTGCCTTTCCTAAAGTAAGTGGCGGAGGTTGCGAGCGGGTGGACGACGCGTTTTGTGCGTGTGGGCCGAAGTGAGTGGGCAGGGAAAGAGAAAGCGAGATGAACGGGAAGGAAACCTCAGTGGGGAAAAGTGCTGTGCGACTGATGAAGACGGGGAGAATCAGTTGTGTTGCGATGAAACGGGGTAAAATCTACCTACACACATTTGGCTGAGGTACAGATAGCACGGAATGAACGGAGGAGTCCGCAAAGGCTATGGTGGACAGTTGTGGGGGGGACAGGCCGTGAGGGGAGAGGTGGAGGCGGGAAGAGGAGGAGTGACGGAGGCAGCAGGAGAGAGGGGGTCGGCGGGAGACGTGGCGGCAGGAGAGGCGGGGTCGGCAGGAGAGACGTGGCGGCAGGAGAGGCGGCCGGTAGGAGACGGGCGGCAGGAGAGACGGGGCGGCGGGAGAGGCGGGGGCGGCGGGAGGGCGGGAGAGGCGGGGGCGGGAAGATAAGGGTGGGTGGCAGGAGAGGCGGGGCGGCAGGAGAGGCGGGGGTGGCAGGAGAGACGGGCGGCAGGAGAGGCGGGGGCGGCAGGAGAGGCAAGGCGGCAGGAGACGGGGCGGCAGGAGAGGCGGGGCGGCAGGAGAGGCAGGAAGATAAGGGTGGGGCCAGGAGAGGCGGGGGTGGCAGGAGAGACGGGCGGCAGGAGGAGGGGGGGCAGAGAGGCGGGCGGAGGCGGGGAGGGCGGGGCAGGAGAGAGGGCGGGAGAGGCGGGGGCGGCTGCGGGGAGAGGCGGGTGCAGGCGGTAACGGGGCTTGGGTGCGGGGGGCGGCAGGGGAGGCGGGGGCGGCAGGAGAGGCGGGGGCGGCAGGAGAGGCGGGGGCGGGAAGATAAGGGTGGGTGCCAGGAGAGGCGGGGCGGTAGGAGAGGCGGGGGCGGCAGGAGAGGCGGGGCGGCGGGAGAGGCGGGGGCGGGAAGATAATCGTGGGTGCCAGGAGAGGCGGGGCGGCAGAGTCTAATGGGGCTGCGGGGGCGGTGCATGCGGCACGGGAGGTCGGGGTGGCATCGGAGGCTGTGCGGGCTAGAACGTTCGCGGCTTCTGCGGTGAAACAGTCCCCCACCATCCCGCGCACCGCAACGTGCCGAATTTCGCCCCTGAACATAATGGGGAGAATCCACAACCGCCGCTCTCGATGACGCCGCGGCGTTTCGCGGCCTGAGCCGGAGCTTGCGAGCGGGTGGACGCGTTTTGTGCGTGTGGGGGGGGGGGCGAAGTGAGTGGGCAGGGAAAGAGAAAGCGAGATGAACGGGGAGGAAACCTCAGTGGGGAAAAGTGCTGTGCGACTGATGAAAACGGGGAGAATCAGTTGTGTTGCGATGAAACGGAGTAAAATCAAACTAAATATTGGCTCAAGAAGGAGAGCGGTAAAATTAATTGCGAGTATTGAACTATAGTGAGGATAGAAGTTAAACGAAGAGACGTTAACGTGAAATTATTCTCAATGAGATACCACGAAAAATACAATGCGAGGAAGTGCGTGACGAGTTATATTGTTAAAAATGCTAGGTATACTTTTCTAGTGGTGATCGTGTTAATGACATGTATTCATCTTCTATAGGAGATTTCTCATCTTGACATCCAATATTGCGTGAGAGATATGAGGAGGAGTTGGAAATATATGAAAGAATGAATCTGCTAACCTGCTATAAGATGCTTAAATTGTTGAAATGTATTTTGGCGAGAAACATACTTCATTGAACTCTGCACGAAGGGATACTTCGCTATCATAGTGTTGTTGTGAGATATTAATGCTTTGTATCTTTAGCTTCAGAAAAGAGGGGATAACCTTGTTTATAGATTGTTGTTTTTAACTTGGAAAGGGAATAATTTGGCAAAGAGTAGTAACATTGTTATGAACACCTACATCTTACGTATGATGTTTGCACCTTTTACTGCATTATGTACAAGTATTTCACTTTAGTTCTTTCTCTTGAATGACGTACGTGGATACTGTGGGTCACCGGTGACCATTGAAGAGAAAGACAGCTTCGAGCTAAGACGGTGCGCTAAGAGAGAATGGTTCGCAATACAATACAGCAACTTGCTGTCAACTAAGCCAGGAGAGTACTCAACTCTGTTTGGGGGCTGCGAAAATAACAAATGTTATCTGCACTCCTGCTAACGAAAGCGTATCTGCCAAAAAGCTTTCGATTTGCATAGCTCTCAAATGTTACTATGATTGACTCTGCAAGTACTGTCCTTTTCTGAGTCATGAAACAAACAATGGGGGTTATCGTTGGCGTGACTGGTAAGAATTTACGTAGAATAAAACATGAAATTATTTTTTGGGTACTAGCTGTTGCAACAATGCCATGCTTTCGGAAATGTTTTACGGCGTACACATAAATGATGTAATCATGTACAAATAAATCTAGTTATTTGAGCCAGAATGCATCATTGTTATCACAATCATAAATTCATTTGTTTTATACCTGCTAATATTAATTTTGTGGATAACCTACCAGTGCAAAGCAATAAGCCACACAGCTGAAGAGACCAAAAGATGCTAGAAAAGCACGACGAAGATGTGCAAGTATTTGTTTGATTATCATGTTCCTGAATCCCATTGAGAATTTGTAAAACCCCTGGATTCACGTGGTTTACCGCATGTATCCACTCGCTTGTGCTGTTGCTATTAATAAATTCACTGCCTGTAGAGTGTAGATGCTTATGGAAGCCTACTAGCAACTTATTGGGGCAGTTTCGGTTGCTCATCGTTCTTCACGAGAGGGATCGAATCTGGAAATCGTGATTGTGACTATGGTTGGCATTGCTGTAACCTATTATCAGTGTATTTCTAAAATCTAAGTCAATGTAATCTTCATATTGTGAACTGGCTGAAAAAGATCTTTAATTTAATTTGTTTTTATTTTAGTATTTTGTTCGTCCAGTTGGCTATTTAGCTATTTTGTCTGAAATGCAACTCATATAAATTTATAAATTTATAATATGTACGGGTTGACGATATTACCTAGTTCAGGATCTCAAGTATTTAATAATATTAAAAAATATATGAAAGAACGGATTTGGAATAACAATAACAGCATAGTTACTTCATTTTGGTCATGCAACTAATATTTGTTAAACAAATCACTTAATCTACATTAAAAACTTCATATATCGAATATCTCGCCTTTCGTTTACACGATTATAATCACTTTTAAATTTAAATACACCAATATTAATAATAACACTTTACGAAGGTTTAAAATACGATCATTCACACTTCATTACATAAACTTACCAGAAAATCACATTCATCATGGCCATATCTGACGCACACTTGGGATTTTTGAATCAGCCATTTTTACAAAAGAGAACGAAAATTTATTTGTGATACAGTACTTGACCTTTTTATGATTAATTTTTAATTTTCTTTCCTTTACGTCAAGATGACACCATTACTCTTGAGAGATGAATTCCGCCCGTCTTCTAAAATACAATATTTTCAATTCATGCGTCCATAATACTTATAAATAAAATATTTAACCCAAGGTAACGACACTCGTATACGTGACATCCATGGTCTGTGCACGATGTGTACCTCACCAATTCTGCACTCGAAATGTCATCTGCAAGAACTCTCCTTCTTGCGTCGTTCACCTTCCCGGAAGCACTGTACACTTTGTTTTTACTAGCTTGTGTGCGTATTGACTCAATGTTCGAAAGGGGATGAGTTTAATTTAAGGAAATCTTCAACTTATGTGCGCAAGACGAACCTAATCGAGTTCTTTCTCATCATTACACATCGATTCTTCTGTTTTATTACCTAATTACTTTTACCTTAATACCTTATACTTACCTTGATATTACCTTTAATACTTTAGAGATAATCATTTCATTTATTCAAAATAACAATGCGTCTATTATACATTCTGCATGTGCAAACATAAGAGGTAAACTATAATAGCAATGAAATCGCATGCTCTCAATGAAGTCGCATTGATGTTCTCCTATTCTGTAATAGAAAATCTCATAGAACATGAGGTGTTTTCGATAAGAACAAAAATATAAGACAGGACGCATAAATCCATCGTAAATCCTCTAGATCTTGGAGATAAAACGCTACGACTGAGAGCGATAAACTGCATGCATTCTTTACACGAAAGTTTCTAGCCGTAAATTCCTATTGATGATGTGCGGTGGATAAAAGAAATAAAATTTTCGACGGTTTTATTTCAACGGAGTCGTAAATACTCTTCAGATAAGATCTGCAGTATTGTATAAAACGATATTTTCTTTTATAATAGTACGTGCTATCTTGCACCCCACATCACATTTCGAATGTGAGGGTTCTTCTTCCGAGATTGGCTGGGAAAGCCACAACTTCGAAACAGTTACAAAATTTATATACTGCAAGCAGGGCGAAACACAAGGAGGCTTTTAAAGTTCATTTAATTTTCATCCAAGTCGGATGCCCTTGCCGCAGAAAAGAAACTTGTAGCCACAGACAGCTCCCGGGTGCAGAAAAAGAAGAAATAAATACATAAAGATGAGAGGAAAAGCCTTAAATTGAGCGCTGTTATGATACCAACTTCGTAACGTCTAAATCCTCTACGCCAACAGTGGCAGACCTGTTTCCTGCAATAACACGGCTCAATTTTCCCTCAGGGTACTTCGCGGATCAAGAGGGAATGTTTCGAGCTAGAAATTTAATAGGATTAGCATAATATTTCTGTGAACCTTCTTATGCTCTCCGCACGTTAAAGCCTGTTCTCGAGAGAAATGAGACAATATTGGACAACGTGATGTCCGTGAAATGATACCAGGGATTTTGTCTTCGCCGAGTTCGCTGTCTCGAAAGAAGTTTTTAACTTCTTCATTCCTCCTCTGAAAAGAGCTTATGAAAATTGTTGGACATGATCTCACGATAGGATTCCTAGATACGTTGTTTATATTCGAGAATTCGACACCAAATGCAATGTCAGCTACAAAACTTTATTGGTCATGAAGGCATATCCCATACTTGCTTGTCGCATCTGCATACTTCGTTTTCGTTCCGTATTAAAGATGAATATAACAATTTAGTGACGATGAAATTCATCGGCATTCATCATACCTGAAATTTTCTTAGAGAGCAACGTACACTATTAATTAAATCAGCGTACACAATTAAGCAGTGTTTGTATAAAGTCCCCTTTATATTGTGTTCGTAAGATTTTCTATTAGCTATGAGAAGCGTTAAAAACTTCCTTCACTTCCTTCAAGCTTCTAAAACGTAGACAATTCTCACGTTAATAATCGCGATCGTTTATCTAATAACTTTTATATCCAAGAAATATCTAAGAAGATTTATGTATATTTTCCAAAAAAGTTTTAACAGTAAAAAAATTAAAGATATGGTCGCTGGAATATTTTTTCAATACCAGAACCAGCATTAAACTCAGAAAGTAATTTAAATGCGACGGATATTCAATTATTAGTAAATAGAATTGTGGGTTTGATGTATCCACAATGAACTACTGTTTATTACAAACTGCGAATTCTGTAAAAGAGTCAACCAGATCAGCTATAATTATTATTTCAAGTCAGAGAAGTTGGAAACACTCGAATGTTTGATATTTAATCATATATTCTATCTGGCGTATCTAGATAAATTAAGTATGTGTGAGAAGTATTCGGATACAACAATACGTCGAACATCGCGTCAACAATTCATAAATGATGTATATGAATGAAATGATAAAACTGAGATTGTTGAATGGCATTACATTTAGCCATCCTTGTGCATTAATGCATGATCCATGCCTTGTCTATATACAATTCTAATTCTCCATTCAGTTGATGGTACAAGGACCTTTTCGTGAACTATTGATTGCTTACTAAACCTAAACGCCAATCGTATTCGAGAGAGCGCGAAACGTGTTTAAGCATTTGCAGTGAACATGTTTGAAAGATACAGCACTATCCCTTCATTTATGGAACTGTACTACTTATTATTCATATCTTATGTCTTCTAGCAATTGAATCCCCTCGCTCAAAACACGTTCTTTTGTCCGACGGAATGCAGCTCTGTCCATAATACGAAATTTGGAAACTGCTACCTTTTATTGAATTTTTCAAATAATACACGTGTTCTTTCTGTTGAAAAATCTGTGTAATCATTTATTACCATAATAATTGAAAATAATAATTACTCTATTATTGCCTTTAGCAAATCCAACTGTCAATTTATTTACTTGTGAATGTCCTAATGCTCTCTGAGCGTCGATGGAAATCTCCAATTTGGCACAAATATATGAGAACGTAACAATCTTATTGGTGTGTTCACAATACTAGAGATACTAAGATCTATAAGAAATGTGCTCGGTTGACATTGTGAGATCCACCACTACCAATGAATTAGAATAAACTCGTAGCACGCTCACTCGAGTAATGATGGACGTGTAATGTCGATGTTGACTATTTAATAGAGAATTAATATCGATTGGAAAATGACGAACTGCAAGAAATGATATCTGATATGATATCCATAATATGGACTATGATTATAAACTATGAACAACTGTGAATAATATGAAATATGTGATATGATAACCATAATATGGCTGCCACTATTTCAGTCATCTTGTTTCAAATACGTTTCAACCAAGCCTTTTATTCCAAAGCCTATTTAAGAATCATATTCAAATCGATTCAGAGATAAGCAGATGTCGTCACGAAGCCGTCAGAAGCCATTTTCGCTGCACCGCAGACACCGAGGCGTCGCGATGCCGCACTCTTCAGCGATCGCTGTGCGCTCGTTGCGACGGCCACACTGCTTCGACTGTCTCTTTTTGTCGTTTCTGCGATTTTTCTTCTTCTTCTTCTTCTTCTTCTTCTTCTTATTATTATTATTATTATTATTATTATTATTATTATTACTATTATTATTACTATTATTATTACTATTATTATTACTATTATTATTACTATTATTGTTATTATTATTATTATTATTATTATTATTATTATTATTATTATTATTATCCTAAATTTCGCTGGTAAAAGTGCTCACCTTCCCCAGAGTTGTTTTTGGGACAGGTTCAGTCACAGAAAAATAACTTTATCTTTTATCTGGACTTAAGATAAACATTTTCTAACGATATGGGCTGCTTGCAACAAAACTGCGCGCTGTCCCATGTTCAGAACGTTTTTGGGTAGTTTAAGTACCGTTAAGTTTTTTAGAAAGTTTTTACTGATGAGGCATTCCACCGATAGTGGATGTGTTTTGGTAGTAATTAATTTCCAAATATGTCTTAGTTCTTAAAATAAGTTTTCATATTCGAATTTTTTCTATTTCGTTCTGTTTGATGTTGTGGGATTTCTGCGATTTCTATCATTACTCCTTCTTTCTTCTTTTTATCTATAAGGAGAATATCTGGCCTATTGTTATCGACAGTACGATCAGTTAGAACTGGTCTGTCCCAGTACAAAAGGGTGGAACTTGTTTCCAGAACTGAAGCAGGTGTGTACTTCCAATAATAATTCCTTCGATTCATCCAATAAATTATGCTCTCTTGCGATTGCCCTATGCACGATTTTCGCAACTTGATTATGCCTTCTCCAGAAATTGAAAAAGGTACAATCTACAAGTATTTAGTTGTTTAAGAAGGGATATTGAATACGTCCTCCCGTAGTTAGTAGTCGAGAGACAAAACAAGTGAATGTTGTTGATTCAGAAAGCTTTTATTTTTTGAATAACAGTAACTTATTATGAAACAATTTTTGGATGGTAAGTGATTGCCATATGTATTTGTGGAATCGGAATTGTGACATTAAAAATTAAAATATATACATGATACAAAATTGAGAAACTGCTACCTTTTATTGTTTTTTTCTTCAAATAATGCATTCGTTCTTTCTGTTGGATATCTGTGAATACATTTATTAACAGAACAATTGAATATAATAATCACACTATTATTACCTTGGACGAAGCCAACCAGTCAATTTATTTATTTGTGAGTGACTACGCCCTCTGAGAGTCGATAGAACTCCCTCGCCCTTTAGTCGCAAACATTCAAGAAGGTAACAATGACATTTATCCGTTCATTCACTTTCTCAAACTTTAGCCGCAATGCTTCACCTATTCCCATCATGCTTATTTATTACATCCACGTGTTCCGTGGTTAATTTGTTTATTTGTGAGACTATCTTCCCATTAAATGTCTCTTGTAAGTTCCGATTGCTAGCAGACTCAAAGAACGCAAGAATGTCATTTCTCCGACCGCCGCCGCGGAGCCATCATTCCCAACCATTCCTGACAATACTTCGCCTATTACCTCCATGCCCATAGTGCCGGCAGCGTGTAAGCGACTCTGACGGTTCTATGCTCTATTGCCACACACCACTACGCTCACGGCACCACAAACCTCACAGATAAATTAAATCTCCAAACATTAACACTTACTGACAGGATATGACACGTCTTGGTATCAGATTTATAACTTTCGCCAAAGCCGAATCTTATCGCCACCGCGACTTCGTGTGAGTCAGATGAACGGTAATGCTGGACCCTGGCTATGAGAAAGTAAACAAATCCTCGCTATCTGATTGCTTCAGCGCAGGTTACATGACGTACCACAGCACGTGGCGAGAGAACTGTCAGTCTCTTATTATCTGCCTGTACTGTAGTACATACACTCGTCCCAGTCTTAGTTCCTTTCCGACGCTGCGGATAAGATGCTCGCCTCCAGCCACACACGGACACGGCGCAGATCGGCAATCGCTCTGCCAGCGCCTCCACGTCGACTTGCCTCGTCCCCCGACCCCTCCCCGCGCCGCCTGCGCCCCCCACACGGAGCATTCTTCACCGGCACCTAACTGCGCATGACAGCTGACATATGGACTTCCGCCAGCGCCGTCGTTCGCCGTATTTGTCGCGGGGGTACGCGGGCCCCGCGCGCCCGGATTGGATCACGTTGGCCCCGATAGCTGCGCGCGCGCGGGCAGGCGTTGACGTGACGAAAGAGCGCCGCCACGCGGCTCCGTTGGGAAATTGAGCAACGCGGCGGCGACGACGGCAGCGGGGGCGGCGGTGGTGTCATTCGTTCGGCAATGGCAGTAGCGACGATGATGAAGGTGGTTGCAAGAGTGGAACGCACCTGGAGAGTAGGCAGGTCGAAGCTGTGGTAGCAAGGGTGAAAATGATGTGGGTGCGATGTTCGTTAAAAGGGCAAGGCACGAGATCAAGAATATCTTGTTACGTTGTCTTTACGGGGATAGAAGATCTTCACGATAATTTTACGCTCAGTTTCGTGTTAATAATGTCAAGGAATTTTGAAGAGCTCATGAAACCAGAGGTGGATGTAAAATGATGAAAAGTAATAGATGAAGAACGGATCGTTAAATCAAGCGTATTGTATGTCTAGAAATAGAGGAATGGAATGTAGTAATTGAATACATGCCACCACCATGAGTAACAGTTACGCGACTTTAGGATACGATAAGTGTAGAAACAAAGGAGTATTAAGCACAAGCAATACTGTGTGTTTTCTGTTTTCACTAAATATTTAAACTTAAAGAATAGAAAAATACCTTTTATCACAAAGATCGAAAACAAAGATAAAATAATAAATGTCGGAAAGTGATAAAATCCATTGATTTGAGATTTTAGAGTTGATATAAAAATAAATAAAATAATACGGAAAGTAATATTTTGACAGATGTAATCAAAAGGAATAACACAAATCGCGCGATCAACTGCAGCAGAAACGAAAGATAAGTACGCAGAGCAAGATTATTCTGTAGCAAATAAACCAGCAATGGCAAAGAGAATGTGTCTACGGGGTCCTGGCATCGGCGGAGGAAACCGCGCTGCGGAGTACGAAATCCGCGGCAGCGCCGGAGACGTCCACGTCGGGGAGGGTGCGTTACGGGCCCGTGGTGGATGCAGAGGCACGAGCGGAGCGGGGTGGGGTGGGGCGTGTGGAGCGGGGCGAGGCGGGGCGGGGCGGAGGCGACGCGCGCCCGGGGACAAGCAGAGGCGGCAGTGCGCAGAGTTCCACGTCGGGCGATGTCGACACCTCTGGGACCCGCGAACAATAGCGGCGCCGCCAGTCAAATGCCGTGTCATTAGCTTCCTCTCTCGCGACGTCGCCCTCGGAAATGGTTCCGACCGAATGTCGACGAGCGAGCAGCGGGGGTGCGCAGGAGGGGCGGCGCTGGGAGCGGGCAAAATGAACGTGGGGTTCCACAAGGCGGGACTGAGTAACGTTGTCGTACGGGTGTTAGAAACTCGTGTTCCTGCTCTATTCACACGGATTTATGACATTCGTTGGACGTGAGCGAAGACTAATGCGTCGCTTTTCGACAGGTATTTTTCTAGTGAAGGAAGTCTCCGTAGAAAATTCTCTGAAACTCTTTTCCATAAGAAGTTTCTAATACCGGAATAATGATGCAATGGGTAATTTTGAACAGGCATTATTTCCAAACTGACCTTGGAAAATTATTAATTTTAAAATATATGTTTGCTCTACATAATACTATGTAACTTTATAACAATATTATTTTGGGGGGTTAAGCAAATTTGTTTTGCTGACGTCATTTCAAAGTGTATGAAGGTTATGTCATGAAAATTAATAGCACATAAAAACATTTTTAAAACTCGAACATCCTCACTGATGAAAATTGAAGTAATTCTTCGTCAAACTTAAAAGATTTTACATTTCACTATATTTTGCATATTGTGATTATTCACTTACATTCATAATGACTTGTTGAATTTTAATCTTTCCTAAGTTTAGTGGTAAAACAATACTTTTTTTCTACTCCCATTATATAATTCAGTCATTTGATGGGTGCAAACCGTTGCATAATGATACTCATTACGATACTGATTTCATTACGATACAGGTTCTTGACCAATCACAGAGAAGTATAAAAACCAAGTACTGACCCTTCATTAATCATTGAGAATTGTTTTAGTAAATGTTTTGCTCGATTGTGTATATTAAAATTGCATTTAATATTATATTATGATTGTCAGTTTTAATTTCTTTAATTATCAGTAATTTTTACCTGGAAGTTTATTTAAAATAAATTGGATTGTAATTTCACTTCGATCCTATTTGACTAGCGCAGTGGTAGTGGTAGAGGGAACATTTGACTGCAGAACGCAAGTTACTTTGTGTTAAAT
This sequence comes from Teleogryllus occipitalis, assembly GCA_011170035.1. NCBI lineage: Eukaryota > Metazoa > Arthropoda > Insecta > Orthoptera > Gryllidae > Teleogryllus > Teleogryllus occipitalis. Next base: position 293,884 of record BLKR01000780.1, on the reverse strand, counting down.
GTTGCTACCGTGTGTTCGTCCTTAAAAACCAGCCAAATTTTTAATTTGAAATGTCTGATGAACCAGAGGATGAGTTTGCGCCTCCATAAATTGAGAAAAATCGAAAATGGTGACCTCGGAATTATTGCCGCGACTTTTGTACTCTCTCCCAGGCGGACTGCCAAACCAAAGCCACCTGCGGCAGGTAGGGTAGCGGTCCGTTAGGTGGCCTTGGCTGAATCCTGCATGTCAACTTCCACGAAACGAGTCAGTGTTAAAGTTTATAAAACTTATAAAAATTACCATAAGTCATTGAAAAAGTACCGTTACTTTCTCTACTTTACCTACATACTACATTACTATGATCTTTTATCTACATTTGTCTGATATCTAATACTTATTCTACATATTTTACAAGGCTTTTTTGGATTGAGAATATTTAAACTTTGAAGTTCTTTGTACCAATATCGTGGTGCTGTGTTTCATGGAATGTTTGTTATGTATTGCATTCGAACGTCAGCGACCAAACGCTTTCCCGGTGGTTTTCATATTTCTGTTAGCACACAGCACACATAGTACATAATTTACTAACACATAATTTTAATAATACGCGCAGTGTGGTGTAATCAGTAGAGATTTACTCGATAATCCCAGTCTTCATTCCATTAAAATTGCATTATGCGTGATTCATGACATGCATTAGTAATGTGATTGTTCAGCATACATAGAAGAGATATGTGTTCAATATTATTACAAAATAAATTTTTGTAACTCACACATCAGCATATTTTGTTTATGATTTGAATTTATTTATTAAATTTCCAGTATAGTTCTACAAAATAGATAATACAACGAATTAGTTAAGTATTGAGGTATTACTCATCACGCAAATAGTAATCTCCTCTTACTTATTTATTTAATTGTTAGACTTAACAACAAATATTTCAAAGTGTTTACTAATTAAGTTTTCTCTGTTTGTTACTGAATATCACAATCAATGGAAGAGTTTTTAGCCACAACGATATAATTTAAAATTTTACTTTAAAGGATAATTATATGTAATTACGTAAATTGCCCAATGTAAGTCACAGATAAAATATGAGACGTAGATCAAATCCGTTATTTTACATTAAATTATCAAAAATGTATTTATTTTATCCAGAAAGTTTCAGCCATTATTTTTGTTTGTTGAGTAGTGTTGTAAAATGTTAACATTTTACTAGATCAATGTAAGATGGAGACTTGTTTTAGATGCATACGAGTGTCTGAGCATCACATCTCCTACATGTAAGACAATATTCTTTTGAATTTACAGAACACCTCCTCCGGTCGTGAAGAATGCAATACAAATATAACAATAGTTGTTTTTTGCGTTCAATATCGTATATTTGCCCTTCATAAAAACTCGTTAAATTCAAAACCGCAATGGTCTACTTTAAAAGCGTGTTTTCTGTCCGGATTCAAAGTAGTTTTATAATTTGTTGTTATCGCATTCCGGTTTTCATGTCTGAGATAGCACCATTAAGAACATCCTTCGCAATAACAAATTGTGAATACCGTCGCGAATGTCTCGCTCTCAGTCACCCGCCCGTGAACGGCGCCGCTCGGGGGCCGTGGCCGGGGTGTTTCGTGGCGTTCTCCCCTAGAGCCCTCCCCACGGGCGAGGGCGCGCGCCAGCGCCTCTAGGCGGCCATTTTTTAGAGCGGCGCTGCTCTTTGTCACGGCGCGCGTCCAATAGCCGCCCTTCAGCAGGCTCTTTGCCGACGCGCCGTCCCTTGTCTGCCCATATTCGTCACGGTGTCGCCACCCCGAAGGCCCGTCGCCCTCGCACGCTGTCGCCCTCCAGATGCTGCTGGGCTGCACATGCTGTCGCGTTGCCGGCGCCGCGCCGAAACCACCTCCCCGCCACCCACTCCGTCCCCTTTCCCAGCCCTATGTCGTTGTGACCCGACTCGCCTCGACCTGCCCCGACCTAACCCGTCCTAATCAATTCCGCTCGTCCTGGCTCGTCTACCCTCTCCTCACCTTGCCCCATCTCGTTTTCTTCCTTGCCCTCGCCCCTCCCCATCTTTCTCCCCTCGCTTGCCAAGCCTCCTCTCTTCCCGCTTCCTGTTCTCCTCTCTGACGCTCTCCTGAAACTACAAATTCCTCTCCCATCTTGCACTGCCCTGCGTCGCTTCGCCTCGTATCTTCGCACCTGGTCCCCCCGGACTTGCTTCGTCCTGCCCCGCCTCCCTTCTCCCACCCGGTCTAGGTCGGTATCATCTCGAGCCATTTCGCCCAACTCCGCTCCTTCTCTCCCCGCGTCTCTCGGCTCCGTCCCGTCCTACTTCGCTCGTCCCGCGCCAGGCCGCGCGTCGCTCCTTCCTCCGCTGTCCGCATGTCGCCCCCTTCCTCACCATCCGCGCGGACTCTGAGCAAGGGGACGCGACCCCTGTAATTCTCCCTCCCTAGCGCCGCTCCAAGCGGGCTGATAGGGGGTACTCGTGGTCACAGCGCTTCCCATTTCCCGTCTGATGACTTCAATCACGACATCGACAAATCTATTAATTATTTTCATATATATTTATCGTTGTCATTTAATAGTATCTCCTCTTGCGACCTCCACCTCATTGATTTTGAGTTAGCAGACAGCATTCTTAATTTTATTCTTTTGCCTACTACTCCTCGATTCTTAGTCATTTCGGAACACGAGTAATGGACATGATTTTTTCCCTTTTCACGTAATGGAAAATAACGCGGCGACATTTCTGCAACACTGATGCCAGAGGCGGGATTCAGGGGTGCAAGAGAAGGCAACTGCCCCCCACTCCCACTCAATGTTGGCACAAATTTTAAAAAATATATTTAGACATTTCATTTCACCGATCTTCAAATTTATATTATAAAAGATTCACTTTTCCTGCATTTAGAGAAGAAATTTGATGATGATGATGATGATGATAATAAGCGAACAATAATTTTATTAAGCTGAGTTAATAACATACATTGATAAATTGGTGAACTTTAGTTCAGTATTATAAAACGTGGGTTACTGTGAATATCCCATATCAATACATGCTTTTAAACGTCATTTACTTAGAAATTAAACTGTTTCATGCCTAAGATAATCAGTCAAAACACTCGAATTAACTCTCAAAAAGAAACAGTATTACCCATTTATCATACTCATATGATACATGGTGCACAAATTTCAAAATATAAAACAACCGCTAGCGTTGTTAGCAGCGGTTTAACCGCTAGCGTTGTTAACAGACGGACGGAAGGATAGATTGACGTTTGGCCGTTATTCGATTTTTCGATATCAAAAAACCACAAAACGTGAATTCTGTCTACACCAAGTGTTAGTAATTTTTTTCTAAATTTAACAATGGATTTATCCCCTTTTTCGTTATCACGGCCCTATAATAAGAGTTTTTCTGCCAAAAATTCGCTGTTTTTGGGCATTGCATAACTTTCTCTCTACTGCAAAAGCGGTACCGAGAAAAAAGTGAATTGTAATACAAGCACTCTGCATACTGCTTTTCGAACACTTTTATTAAAATTAATATTATTTAAACAAAGATAATTGAAGTCATTTTTTTTAAATATTTTAAATTTTAATAAAAATTACTTCCCCCCTCCATATGCCCCCCCCAATAAAAGATCCGAAATACCGCCTCTGACTGATGACTTGTTCTCTATTTTTCGTTGACATGTGTTCTCTTAATTTTATTTCAATGCTACCGTGTGATCGTCTTTTTGAACTTATTTACGTTACCAATACTTTTTCCTCTTGTGGACTTCGTCCACTTAAGTTGCTTCTATTTATGCTGTTTAGTCTTTTTACACAATGTTTACCAGAGCATGTTCTGGCGTCAAATTTTCTTGTTTATAAAATAAGGTAATTTTTGTTACAGAGATGTTGGAAATGTTTATTTTCATACTTCCTACCTTTGTAAAATCATAGTATAAAATAACCGATTAAATATATATTTTTGGGAAGTTATCTAAATTTAAAATAAAATGGATATCCCACTTTCAATATTATTGCATTTCTTTCACTAGAATTCTGAATGACCGTGCTTCTTTCAGAAAAAAAATATTGTCGTCCTACTTCAAAAATGTCCTAAAATATCCTTTGGTATTTCTTTATTTCAAAACTTGTAATTTCAATATAATTCTTGCAATGTCGCTTAGTCCCACACTTTTATTTATTATTATATTAATAATAATTATTATTATTTTTGTTGTTGTTGTTATTGTCGTCGCAAATTGGCCATTCTAAGAGCATTCGAACACGCCACATGTGCCCACCGAATCCCAGTCATATTCTCCTGGGGGCAAGTGCACGTGACCTTTTTTGGGAAGTGGAGGATCAGCACTTTTATGCTGAATCCATTTTTACACCCCAGGGTTGTTAGCCCTGGGGGGGTGAAGTATGAGATAATGATGATGATGATGATGATGATGATGATGATGATGATGATGATGATGAAGGGTATCCACCGAGCCGTTCCGAGATCGCCACGGCACCTGCCATAGCGATCTCGGCTATCCGGATCGGCTTTCACTTATTATTTTATGTTTTTTAATTTTATTTTCTTATACTATCTTATACTTTTACATTCTTATACCTATTTTCTTAATGCGAAGCAAACGCTTTACAAGATTGAATAGAACTACAACTTGGCACGCGTAGTACTTAGTGTTACAAACAGGAGAGCGAGGATACTCCAACAGGAGACCTCAATAATCAATACTTATTGTATACGAGAATGTATGGGAAAATAAGACCATCACAGTAAGAAAAAAGTTACAGAAAGTAAGTTTGGGAAATCATGCGTTTCTCTTTAGGGCGGTTTAAATTTAAATTTTGGAAATCTAGATTTGATTCTTTGGTGTTAGTTATAGGTTTTTTATTAGTTGAATATGTAAGTTGCAGGGGGGGATGGTAAGGAAAGAAAAAAATATTTGATTTGTGGCTGACATAATCATCAATCGTGTGAAGAACAAACTCTGTGGAGTTGCTTGTTTGGCACGCACCAAGGCGCTTTGAAGTAGGCACTCACACTAAGGCGCAGTGCGAAGGATTTTATTTTAAAATATTTGGACCGTTTTACGTACGGAAGGGGCAGCTCCTCCCCAGATAAGACATGCATATGTAATTATGAGACGAATAGAAGGTTTGTACAATAATTGGGAGAGATCTGTTTTAAGAGCTGACTTTTTGTTTATTAAAGGATACAATATACAAAGTTCGACATGTGTCTTATTACATGTATTTAAAGTGTGCGCTTTCCAAGTTAGTCTGGTGTCAAGGAGCCCTTCTAGATATTTTACCGGTTTATTTGGGGGATTCCAAGCAATGTTTTGATTATTAATGTATATGAGTGTGAGATTGTTGATACACCAACGGGTGAATATTTTAGCTTCGAATTTGGATGGGTTTAGAGTAAGTCTCCGTGAAGATGCCCAATTATGAAAAATGTTTAGTGAGTCTTGCAAGTGATGTATGCAGAAGGAAAGCTGTGAGTGCGCTGCATAGATGGCTGTGTCGTAGCATAAAGCGCCGTTGTGTGTTTGTCTCGAACGGTTATATCTGAGGTGAATGTGTTGAACATGGTGGGAGAGAGCAGGGAACCTTGAGGGATTCCGGCGAGAATTATTCAGGGAGGAGAAATGTAAATGTTTAATTTGACTGAGAAAGAGCGATTTGAGATGAAACTGTGTATTATGTTGAATAAATAGTCGGGAGTTCTTATGTGTCGTAATTTGTAAAGTAAGCCTTAGTATTATAATTAATTTACTTATTTGTATTTTAATTAATTTAATTTAAGAGATAACCTTTCAAACGTTATAACCTTACATTCAAATGGTTGCACTCCTGTATCACTAAAAGTAATAAAGAGTAGTAGAAATGCAGAGTGTGTGTTTATGCGCGTCTGTGACGTGTGAGCGCGTGCACATGCGTAACTCACTTGGTACCACCGCTCACACGACACCACGCACGTCGAGCCAACAGCGTGGACTCAACTGCTGGCCATATGCACACTCAGTACACACACATATCGACCTCCAGTACCTCGTTGATGTAGCGAGAGGGCTACTAGAGGAAAAAGCTGGAGAACCACCTCGTAGGAGGAAAATAATAGGAATCGGCCGAATATAAAATAAGAAGTAATTGAATAATATTAATGTAATAATTAAAAGTTAGAAAGAAAGTAATAATGCCTCTTGGAATGAAACAAAACTTACGATCTAAGAAAAAAAGAAAACAAAACAATTATAAACTATTCTACTGTACACGAGTGCCGAGCCCGAGTGGTGAATTACTAATAAAATACTAACTCCTAAGTCTTAAAATTAGTAAAGTACGAAAACAATTAAGGAAAGGTTTATAAAAAGCCTATAGCCCTTAATGAAATATATGTCGTGGCGGCATGATGAGAATTGAGTGGCAAGCCACAAGATCCGACTGCCAGCGAAGCACTTCGACGCGTGAAGCTATGTGACAATGCCTCACACGACTGATGAGCGGGAGTGCGTCAATCTCAATCTGCTTCTGAGCGATTTGCCTATCTGAACCTTCTGAGCGCTCTGAACCACGGCTCGCGGTGGTTCACAAAAATGTATAGAACCACCTCCCACCCCCACCCCCGCCGCCGCCGCCGCGGTTGTTGCTACCGGGAGGCGCACACGGAGGGGGTCCGCTCTCTGCCACCGTGAGAAGGGATTTCGAAACCGTTCAGACATCGGGCGGGGCGGCGCTGTGCGCGAAAGGCCGTGCCACCGGCTGCGGGTGGCCGCACTTGGCGCCAGGCGCAAATGAAATATGATAAACCAGGCGCCTCGAGAGTGGTCGGTCGGCAGAGCTGCGGTCAAGGCGAGGTACCCGCGGGGGCGTGTCAGAGCGGCGCTTGCCACGAAGAAAAAAAGCCGGCTGCCGAGGGGCGGCGCACGGGCGGCCTAAATGCAATTTTCGTGCGTAAACAGGAGTTATATAAAAGATTTCCACCCTTTTACTTTGTCAACACTAGCAATGCGAGGTGCCGGATGCTTGTTTCAATCAAAGCCCCTGTCATCAACTAGCAGTGTAGAACGTACATGTCGAACGGGTTGCCTACGATGACGTCATGTCCAGGATGAGAATACTCGTAGGGAATAATATTCCCTTCAATACTAATTAAATGAACACAAATCTCAAATTATTTAATCCGATACACAATTTGAATAATCTATAGGGATTTTAAATAATTTATTTTGAAAACACGGCAGGGATTTGCGATCAAAGAAAGGGCCTTACAATCCAAATTGACATTTGTATCAGGTTTCATTTATCTGTTCTACAAACTCTGAGAACGGAAAAGCATTGATAATCTCTGTGTATGGTGAACCCTCTATGGTGGTTTTTAGAGCGCTTTTTCAGCTTTTCCGATGAGCTCATCTGCATTCACAGGAAGAGGCATGCATTTGATGTGGCTTAGCCTGAAAGTGTTCATCAATTTTTAATGTCGAAAAAGCATTAATTTGGGACGCATTACTTCGCGTGATAACCTCCGCTGTTAGGACTACAAATGATTTTAAAAATCAATAGATTGTTAATTTATTCCTGGACTTTGAAATTGCCGATTAGTATTCGATGATGGAAGTTGCTTTACATGCACAATCAAAGCGGGAGGCACCGTTCGATGAGTCTAATGGCGCTTGGCTAAGATATTCATATGGATGCGTCATAAAATGGTAATAAATGCGGCCGGAACATGATTAATTGAATAACAGACAAAACGTTTGTAGATTTTAATTCTATTCTTTTCCCTAATTCCGAGTCAAACATAAATATAATTGATTACGTCAAAACATGCAAACTTCAAGTAAAATTTGCAATTTCATTAATTGTCGTTTCTAATTTTATAATTGTTACAATTATTGAAGTCTTTTTTGTATTACTTTCAACTATTTTGTTCCGCTTACCATAAAATTAAAATTCTGAATAATGTATGCCTTTTCCCTGCATTTTATTAATGTTTGATAGGTTCGATGTGTTAATTGCGCACCGAAAAAATTTTAAAATGTCTTAACCCAGCCAAATGATACATTTTCGTTTTGCTTACTTGCTTTTTCTTCTCTCCGCCGAAAAATACATTCCTTCTCAACTTTCATTTGAGTTCTGTAAACAGCTTTTTTCCAGTTGAGAGTGACAGAACCTCGCTCGGGGAGAAACGATCGCGGATATCAATGGTATTGCGCAGCTCAACTTCGCTGTGAAAGAGGCGTTTCGCTTTGTACGCGCACGGAGTGATCGACCTCCCAAGAACTTGCAAATCCTTCGAGAGACGTCGCTGTAGCGGTGCAGACGCTTCAAAACCGGATCGAAGCCATTCCCTGGACTGAATTTCCCTGGAGTCTGTTTTCCCCAATACATTGCTAGTCTTTCTTCTCCCGACTTGCTTCTCTGAACTTTTTAATTTTATTTTTTCTCCTATCCTTTTTGAGCTCAGGCGATTTCTAAAGAAGTTTTCTTTACTTTGATGTTACTTTGCAGTTTCAAACCTCAAGGACCAAAACCTCGTTCGACGTCGTTCCACGAAGTAATTTCAGCAGTTGACGAAGTGAAACGGTCGAAAGGGTTGACAAGCGGACCCTGGAATCGCGTCCTTTCGATGGCAGCAGATAACGCGGCATCGGCGCAAGGAAGTCTGCCGCCAAAACGAAACAATTAAAATCGATTGCAGAGCAGCTCGCGGCGCAGGTCGGGGCAGCGCGGTGGCAAGCCGGCCTGCCTCTTCCGCCGCGTGCGGTGTGGCTGCGGCAGCGGAGGAGGCTGTGTTAATCGAGTTTGTGGGAGGGAGAAGGCGAAAGTGGGGACTGGGGGGGGGTCGCCGGTAAAGGGGTAACGGCGGCGGCGCTGGGGTCAGGGGCGAATGCTACAGCAGCAGAGGGAGGGGCGCAGAGGAGTGAAGCTTGCATCGCGGTCTCGGCGGCGAGGTGGCTACCCCGAACAGCAGAGGTAAGCGCGCGCGGCGCCGGGGAGGGCGGAGGCAGGCCTGCGTCGCGGTCGGCGAGGGGCGGGCGGGGGAGTGGGATTCCTGGAAGAGAGGTGCCGTGTTGCGAAGGGGAAAGCGAAGGCGGAGGCGGGAGCAGTGCGTGAGGGTGGAGGGACGTTGTGAAGTGTGGGTGGCGGAGGAGCAGGAGCAGGCGGCGGCGGCAAAAACGGGTGAAGCCGTCGCGAACACGACGCGCTCCCCATTACGGTCCAGCCGGCCATTCTCACGCGCTCCACCGCGCCGCGCCCCGCCCCTCCTAGCCCCTCCCCGCTCCTCCCCGCTCCTCCCCGCCCCACCAACCCGTCCCGCTGCGCCACGCAATGCCACTCTGGCAGCAGCCGCGCCAACCCAAGCGATTGCGTATCTCGGGCCGACTTTCTCTGCGTTGTTCCCACCACTCACGATTGCAATGTTTCCTGCTAAGTGACGCCCCCGAGAGATGCTGGCGTATTGCGTTACCTGTTAATTATTTATAGTCCTTCAAAATAAACAAATTGTTGCAGAAATTTGTACTGTTGTCATCTTGTTCAGTTACATATTATCCGCAAGAAACAGCCTGGAATATTTTCTAAGTATGAAATTACGCTTTTCACACAAGCACACACAAACAGAAGCATTCTCAGCAAACGAGCACAAATTGTCGTTGTTGTTTTTGTAGGTAATAATTGCATATGTTAATTCATTGCAACTACTAATGTATGTGCCACAGTAGTTTAATTGTAAATTCTTTTCTTCTATCATGTTTGTATTTAATTCTGCATAATGTAATATCACTTTATTTGCTAGAAATTAAAGGCACAATAAATTCCTAAATTTGAAGTGTAGTAACATAGTCAGTCTTAATGAACATTTGTAATGCATCTTAATTATTGTAATCATTTTGACGAAGTTTTTCTTCTCGTAGACATTGAAATGAAGTGATGAATGTGGATTTAAAAAGAACACTCTTGCGTCCTGCAATTAATGCGACATATTTGGGAAACGAATTATTTTCAGCCATATAAATACATTCAAAAAATAATTAATAATTACCCAATATGCTCTGACATTATTTTAGAAAAAAAACAAATGCTGATCTATTTAATACAATTAAGGTAGTAATGAATGTTTTAGGAATCGCGTATTAGTTCATGTTCATTACGCAACCTCAGCGATATAAAACTCAAATATAGCCAACAGGCAAATATGCGGATAAGTGTGTATTAACGGACATATTTATTTACTTCTCGGAAAGTCAAAATTAATTAAAAAGTATTTGTTTGTTTTTTGTCAATTACATATGATACAATTTGCTTTGTGTTTGATAGAATACTAAAGATCATCTTTGTTAAAAATATTTTAAATTTTCATCTAATCATTTTTCGCTTGGATGACACAGGACATACGCATGCTGGCCAATTACACAAATAAGAAGCAAAAATAAATCTGAAATTCATATTCCCTAAGCAAACCTCTCTCTTGCCATCTCCGAAAATTAACACTAGAATAGTCGCTGGAATTGCTTTGATTTTTTTGCTTACAACACATATCCATACAGATTACATCAACATAAAAATTAACAAATTATACAAAATCTTAACATTCTTTTGTTAAGCAATTTTCTCTTTTAGAGAACAATCACGAAATCTTTGAGAGCATTCCCTCCAGTGATTTAAAGGCACTTCGGCACCCAATTGTCAGATAACCAATATTTGCACCAAATATTCTACACTTATCTCAGAGTAAATAGTACAAACTTCAAAGTTATGTAGAGAGGTCGAAGATGATAACTTTTTGCCAATAGAAATATGAGAAAGTGATGTAAGAGTCATTCTACATCAAATCACCAAGGCGATCACTTCAGAATATCTTAAAAATCTTCCAACTTAGAGTACCTCTTGAGATATGTAAAACCACCAAATTTCCCTTCCATATTCTGATGTTTTAACAAAGGCCCCTAGGAACCAGCATTTACCACCCTCACCTGGCTTCGTCTCGCCCACTCGATGGGAGGCAGAGAAGAATTGTAAGGGACAGAACGCGCATCGATACGTGGAGAAATTTTTAAATTTCTGGTAAAATTGTTGTAAGATATAGCGCTAGCATGTAAATTTCACGGTGTCTACAATGAACACTCAAGTAAAATATACATTGAGGTGTCAAAAGTAATGGGATAGCAATACGCAAAAATACATATGGCAGTAGTATCGTGCACAAAAGGTTAAAAGGGACAGTGCATTTGCAGAGCTTTCATTCAAATAATTCATGTGAAAATGTTTTGTGACATTACTATGACCGCAGGACGGGAAATAAGAGATTTTGAACGCGGAAACGTAGTTGGAGATAACGCATATGACATTCCATGATGGAAATCGTTAGGAAATTCAATATTCCGAGATCGATAGAGTCAAGACTGTGCCGAGAATACCTCATTTCAGGCATAACCTCTCACCACGGACAACACAGTGACCGACAGCTTTCACTTAATGACCGAGAGCAGCAGCGTTTGCGTAGATTTGCCAGTATTAGCAGTCAAGCAACACTGAGAGAAATAACCGCTTAAATCAATGTGGGACGTACGATGAACGGATTCTTTAGGACAGTGCGACACACGGGATGGTTCCAGACCCCACGAAGGCAAAGGGTCAAAGTTGGCAACAAGGCACTGTGTAAGCTGGTGTTGGCTCCATAATGGTGTGGGCTGTTCCTACATGGAATGGACTGGGTCCTCTAGTCCACCTAAATTGATCGTTCACTGGAAATTGTTAAGTTAAGCTATTTGGGGTCTATTTGCAGCCATTTATGGACTTCAAGTTACCAAACGACGATGGAATATTTATGGATGTCAATGGGCCATGCCATCGGGTCACAATTGTTCGCGATTGGTTTGAAGAACATTCGGACAATTCGGGCGAATGTTTTGGCCATCCAGATCACCCCACATTAATCCCATCAAGCACTTACGGTGAATAATCAAGAGGTCAGTTAGTGCACAAAATTCTGCACCGGCAACACTTTTGCAATTATGGACGACTATAAAGGCAGCATGGCTCAATATTTCTGCCGGGGACTTTCAACGACTTGTTGAGTCCATGCCACGTCAAGTTGCTGCACTTCTCCTGGCAAAAGGAAGTCCGACAAGGTATAAGGAGGTATCCCATAACTTTCGTCAACCTAGTGTATGTATCAAAAAATTAAAGGAATCTTTTCCGATATTTTATTTTTGTATACAAATTTGCATTTTTCTTACAAAATTTATAGATTTTGTAACTAAATGTAATTCACACCAGCGATAAGCATTGGCGTTTCCAACGCGCCTTAAAAACTCTTTGTTCAACCATTGCAACAGATATGGATGGCAAGTGGCGGTGCACGCACGAAATTTTCGGTTTTTTATAATTTTGGAAAGGCAATCACTCAAAAACTAATGCATATAAAAAATCGGTCAACAAACGAACGTTTTGCCGAGTTTCGTTGAAAACCGTGATGTTATGCTTGAAAATTACATTTTTTGTATTTCTTTGACATGACGTAACCCATAATGAAGTTACGCAAGGAATTTCCCCCCTGATTGTAAGGTAACCTGTCGAGTACTGGTGCTCGGCAAATCACGTTCTGCCGCAGTTAAAGAGTATTCGCTTGTCTGTCGAACACCAGTGTGCGACGTATTACTTAACAATCAAAGGCGATCGTCACATTTTATACATCTTTTTTATATGAACTTTCTCTCCGCCTGTTTACTGGCAAAAGGTGATCATCTTTGACACCTACGTGCCCTAGAAATTTGAAACGTGTATTTTGAGACACCGTCTATTCTGATACTTGGAGAACATTTCCCGGGCCTTCTAATTTACGAGCCCTCGAATCGGGGTTATCGGCCGAGGAGCTCCGCCCGGGTCAGCGGTTCGCTCGCTCGGAGCGGCCGCCGGCGGGGTGGGTGGGTGGGTGTCTCTGACGCGCCCCTCCGCTTTAAGGGAGGCCGGCGCCGCGCCGCGCCGCGCCGCGCTGCGGAGGCGCGAAGGCGTGCGACAGGGCCAGACCCGGGCCCGGGGCGCGCCTCGCCTCGCCTCGCCTTGATCCTCATTACCAGAGTCCGTCTCCGCCGTTAATTAAGTTTAATTATAATGCCGAGTCTCCGTGACGTCTTACAGATGCTAAGCTCGGCGGCCCCCCGGCCGCGCTCCATATCTCTGACGGATTGGGGTTTCTGCCCGCCGCGCCTATCTGTTGCTGGGGTCGGCGCGCAGCCGGTGGTGGAGGCAGGGCCGGTGGCGGAGGGGCGACGAAGTTATTGAAGGCAACGTCGCAGTGATGAAGAAACGCCAAAATGAGAACAGAAAAGATAACTGGTAATATTGAGGGTTTTCGTATACTCAGAGATCTAGAAATTGTGTGTAGCCAATCGAATAGTTCTTTTCTCCTTTATTAGTTTCATCAAATTTTAATTTTCTTTCTTTTTATCAAATTTCAGAATTTAAGTAATTTACTCATTTATTGTTAAAAAACCGTCCAAAATCTAAGCAAATATACGTTTGAATGTCAAATAGACACCAGTTACATGTGCAGTTCAATCTTGGAGAGTCTTCCTCATAAAAATTAAGAATTATTTTTACAAATTATTAGAGTAATATTAAAAAACTCATTAGTGTACTATTATTCTGTAAAAGCTGAAGTTGGAAAGTTTAGATTAAATTTATATTCGTGATGAAAGAAGGTGGTAAAGGTAGAGTAAGATATTTGTGTTGCGTTTAAATGGATGATGTTGATAATAACGATAATTCTGGATAAAATAAAAAGGATTCAAAGATTTCATATCAGACAAGCTGCCTGCCTGAGGACGTTTATTCTAAAATTCTTCAGATTTGAACATGAAACTTATGATTCAATTCCATGCATTATACTTCTAATCTGTAAGATGAATGTTTCACATTGCTTACTAAAAATATCTGTGTTGTTTAGAGTAGTTCATTACCATGACTTACTTCAATTGTGCAAGGAATATATTCATTCTGTTACAAACTACTCAGCTGAACGTACTCAGCATTTACTATTATATAAATCTAAACAGAGCACAATCTACAATACATAAAGTGTAACATTCTCAGTTCAGATTTTAAGTCATGTGTATGCGCCATAATTTAATTCAACCGTTAGTCTTAAGACTAAGAATATTTTATTTCAAATGTTAAAAAAATATTACGAAAAATGTTCTAAGATTTTTCTTCATTTTTTTACCTGGAATAAAACAAAGTATGTTTATGAGAATGGAGCAGATTGCTTTTTCGTTAACCTCTCTGAATTTTCGAAAATTGCAATAGTTACAATGCCAGAAAGTTGGCCCTGTTGTGGCACCACTAGTTTCATTTTACAGATCTTAACATTTAGACCCTTACTTGTGTTCTCCCAGAAACAATTTTGCATTGTGCGACATCCAATTCAACGCTGCAATTATCAAATGCTATAATTATCAAGAGTCAATTTGAGGTATTAATTGAGATATTAATGTAACACTAATTTTGAAATGATAAGTGCTAATTGTACTAACTGTTGTTGCCCATGTGTAGACATCTACTAGAAAAGACATGGAATGAATTATATGGGCCAAATTCATACCCGACATTTAAGGAATAATGGAATCTTTAAGAACTAAGTGACTACTGAAAAAGTGATTACTTACAATGGTTCATTTTTAATACGCATTCCTTGAAAGGCGCAATTAATGCTTCCTTAAATGATCGCAAATGTGGGCAAATGTCATTTGTGTCAGTTGTCTTCTTGTTGAGTGGCGGTGTGGTTGTGATGTTCACATAGATTTGTTTGTACAAAGAGCGTCTAATTTGACTTTCGTAAATGTGTGTTTTCGTAAATGTATATTTGTATGAATTATCCTTGTCTCTGATGTTCTATTTTGTTGAATGAATGTGGCGAGTATGTAACTGAAAATGTTTTTGAGAAATGGTCATCGTTTTCATTAGCATCACATGAGCATAACCTAAACCAATAAAGGAGAGATGGAATAAGGAATACAGGAATAACTAAGATAGCAAGCGACTTCTCGCATATGAGTGAGCGTTCACTCATTATTACTCATTTGAGAATAAGGATGTTTGTGAATAAGAATTGGTTACTTAAGTATAACTTATTTTAATTATCCACTATGAATTCGGTAACTTATTTACATCCCTTTTTCTCTGTTCCCGCTTCACCTCTTTCCGTTCCGCTTCGTCCCTCTCAGTTCCTCTAGGCCCCGCCCCCTCCACGCCCCTCCCGCTTCGGCTACACCTGGCTCCCCTCTCCATGCTGTCTCTCAGCCATTCCCCCTCGACCTGCCTCCCTCCCCGCCTCGACCAGCGGCGCCGCGCTTGGCACCACCCTCTCGCAGCTCCCTCTTCCCCTCCTTTGCATTGCGCGTTGCACACGTTTCTTTACACAAGACAATGGGGAGTTCTCATTGATTACTCAATGTCAATATTTTTAGTTTGCATTGATCATAAAAAATTAGTGTCTATTAAACCAATACAATCTACTGCCTCAATTTCTCATGATAATAACTTCTCTTGATCTTGTACTTTACTTCTGAAACAAAATGTGCATACGCTTTCGGTTCTTTTCTTAAAGAATTATAACATTCACATTATTGGCATGTTTCTACTGTCGGTCTAATTCCTCAAAGTTGGAAGAATTTTGCCCCATTAATGCTAACTATTCGACCATCAAGCTTTTTGACTATCCTATTGACCTTATCACTATTTCACCTGATAAGTTTACAACTTTATCCAAACACCTTCCCTATCCTTCTCTGCAAATAAAATCTCTTCCTCAAACCCCTCTCTATACTAGTTCCCAGTCACTTCCTTTGGGTTATTTACCTTCAAAGATTGATTGATTGATTGATTGAATGAATAGTGATTCCGGGTGTGTCAACGGATAAGGTCATTATTCCCGTAAGTGTAGTGCATGTTTTGTCGTCGGAAGTGGTGGTGATCTCCTCCGCAGGACGGCCAGATCCGGCGCCGACCTACGTCGGCTTGCGGGGATTTTCCCTAACCAGGTATCTCCCACCAGCGTGACACCGCTCCCAGCAAGAAAACTAAAGATTTTTTTAAAAAATGAACAATTATTTTTTAAAAAATACCATTAGGTCAGTCATTGAAAAAGTTTGATAGTTTGTTGGTTTTTTGTAATGATCATAATTTTTTAACAGTTACTGTGTCAAAACGCTTTTCCTAATGTTTTTTCGCTATTTCTGGGCATTGAATTCTCTATTTTTTACCCAAATGTTTTAATGGTTTTATTACTTATAGTGTTCGTTTCCTTAGAACAATGTAATGTGCGTTCGCAGGGTAAATATAATTAACAAGTGAAAGAAAAACTGTGCACCTAGCGTGAATTACACTAGCGGAAAAAAATAAATATTTTTGCTTAGACTGATAGAATTGGTTCCAATTTGAATGAATTCTTTCATACCTTTCGGCACTCAGCACAGGGAATTAGTTTTTCTAATATTTACACGAATGAGTTCAACTTAAGTATTATTTTTACCTGTAACAAAGCAGTTTCCGATAAAATGGCGCAACTCCCAACTACACTACGTTGACTGTCAGCAGATGGATGGCTTCACTAGCACCATAATCTTGTGCCTACCTGTATGGTTGCTAAGTAACTTACAACTACACCATTTGTACTGTTAATAAAAGTCGCGTACAGAAAGTATGTTTCCCTAGGTCATCAAGAAAAAGAAAACACAATTTTATGGGAGCATTATAATATAGCACACGTTCCACAATCTTTTCCCGTAATCACCATCAGAACTGACACATTTAATGTTGTGGGATTAATATTATGTCGTAAATATCCCTGTGTCGTAAATGTCTGCCGCCTGGGGTAAATACCAGAGTTTGACAGCCACCCTCTGCGTCGTGTGATACGCATAATGCTGACCAGACATGAATTCGTCAAGGTGTAAGAAAGATGGAATTCTCAGGGGGCGACGTTATGGCTGTAGGTTGGACACATACTGCTAGGCTCCCAACAAATCTTCTGCAGCAATACCAGATGTTTAATCATTCACTATAGAGTCGAAATCTCGCCCCCTCCCATTTACATCTTATTCATTTTTTTAAAATGTGAAAAATGTAGTTACATCACTTGGGCTTTAAGGGGCTCATATATTGGTAACTTTCACCAGTTAGAATTCAGGGCTGTATTATGCAATCTTTAAGAATTAATTTTGAAATACATTAATAAATTCACGGCATTTTATGTATTTCCAACATTATTGTATTGAATGTAACAAATGTAATAATTTACGATAAAAAACTATTAAGTTACCCTAGATTTAAGCTATTTTAAACCAGTGTAACAGATGGTAGATAATTCTTACTTATCCTTTAAAGCAGCAGCACAAAAATAACACTAATACATGTTAAGTGTCACTAACGCTACCAGTGGTTGCGGCACAGGCGGCTCAAAATCTTTCTCCAGGTGCGGATCTCTTACCGGGCGGTTCCTTTATACATCTTGCATGAGGCGGAAACCATTCGTCTAACTGCTATTTTCTATCTCGTTTATGAAAATTCTCGACGAAAAGAAGCGCACCTGCGCGCTCTGAAATAGGCAATGAGAGAGCTCTTTGTTGTCTGAGAGAAATGTTCATATTCTCTTGCCTCGCTCTCTTTTGAACTGGAAGTCTCTTATGAATAATTTATCGTTTCTTCCTTCGCTTTAGCTACCTTTTCCCTCGTGGTCATTTGTAGTGTTTTCCTCTCTTCAGAGAGGGAGCGCGAGAGGGAGGCGTGGATGGAGGAAAGTGCAGGGAGGGGAGAGGAGGACAGTCGCGACGGCGCGACAGCCGAACCCGCGGCGTGCTGCGCCAAGCTCGCGCCGCTGTTGCATTTACTAATTAGCGCAAACTTACACTAATGAAATACGGTCTTGAGAACATATCCCTAGTAGTAGCGGTATCTGCTGCGCACATATCTGATTTGCTGGCAGCAGCGCAAACCTTCCCGAGTTGGGTCAACGTAAATAACACGGCGGAAAGGGCCTACTCCGGTTACGGAAAGTTGGCTGGAAGTCAAACAGTGCAGGCCGCGATACGGTTGTGGGAAGCCTGAAGGCGGGCGGCGGGCGACGAGGTGGTGGGCGGGGTGGGGGCGGCAACGCGACGCCCTGGCGCAAGAGAAGGCGAAGTGACGGTGGCGGGGGAGGGGGGCAATGGCCAGGAATGTGGAGGCGAAGGTGACGGCCGTGCGTGCCTGAAGCAGCGTACGTAAAGAAGGGTCGAGAGGAAAGGACGATGTGCAAAGCTGTTAAAGCGTACTGTCCACGTGATTCTTGTAGATGTTTTGGAAATGATTTGACGCTTTTGTGTAGAGCAGAGAATTCAAGTGTAGTCTGTAGAAGATAGTCAATAGCAGTGATAACTGGTGTTTGTAGCAAAATCTGAGGCGAAACTCTTGAAATAGAACTTAGCCCAGAAGACGCCAAAGGTAATGCAAGAGACAGGAAACCAAGTCAATAAAGTCCAATTGTGAAATATCCCTTCTGCAAAAATTGTGCTTTCACATGAAACTAAAGTAAAAAGTGTACACTAAATGAACGTGAATTAAATAGTACACTTAGAAAGAATAGAACACTTTAAAGTTCTGAGTCAACATATTAATTACAGAGAATACAATATCAGCAATATTTCTCTTAGAACTGTAACGTTCCTCTTAATTATAGTACTTTGTGAATCTTAATGAATGACAGGTGACACGGCAGTAAGGTTAATAGAAACAATTAGCAGTTGATCAGTCACCAACTATGCCACGAAACAAGTGTAGATGATGTATGATGTGAAAAAAAATTGATATTGACACGTCATTTTCGATAACGTTTTTTGAATGTTTTTATATTTATCTTCAAAGTTTGAGGCGAGTAATTCAATTTAAATTAATAATTAAATACTTAAACAAATAAATAAAACTTAACTAATACAATTAAGTTACTAACCGAATTAATTAATAAATAACTGAAGTTTACAATATAATAATTGGCAATCCTTATGTAATAACCGAGTAATCTGCATCCTTTCGTCCGTCCGTCTGTCCGTCCGTCCGTCCGTCCGTCCGTCCGTCCGTCCGTCACTCACGGTTAGATCATATCCACTCCACCAAGCAAGCTAAATGAGGTGTCATTGGACGCGTCTCGATCTCTGTATCGGGAACTGATCATTTGTTTGCAGATCCTTCCCGAAAACACTAAGATTAGTCTTATGTTTGTTTGTTATTTGTTTTTTTTAGTGATAAAAACAAGTTTTTAGTAACATACGACACCTACAGAGGTATTCATAAGCTCATTCAATTCCTCTCGATAACTCTTATCGGTTTGCACAATTCTTAGCCGGTTCCCTGTGGAATATTCAGAAAAAAACTAGAATAACTCAGGGTTTTGATAGTTTTAATGCGCCCTTCGAAACTTTACTGAACCACTGAGAAATCTGTGAACTTAACTGAACCACTGTGAATCACTGTAGTCTCTTTCCGACATTTACATGAATATTACCGACTTGATTTATCAGGTTGGCGATAATTAAATATAATTTTGTTATGAAACAATAATTTAAACAAGAATTTTAATAGTTAGTTTCTTATGTAACTTTCAATGCCAGGAAATGTACGATTCAAGCCATTATAATGTACTTTTAATATGAACTTGCATACCACAATTCAAATTTTTAAACATGAAAATATCCGTGGGAGACGCCGCGCTAAGCTGGTATAATAATAATATAATTAATTTTACAAAAGCAATAGGTGTGTAAATAATATAGAATGTTCTTAATTGCAATCATTGCATAGAAATTAATATAATTTTAAAGGAAGTGCGGATGAGGGCCGGTGGTTTCCTGAAGGTTGCATTTCATTAGAGCAGGGGTTTGCAAACCAAGAATTCCGTCCGGCCGGGGATTCATAAAACTGTCTTTTAAAGAAAAAAGAAAAAGTAATAGTATTCAAATATGTGAAACAATATGTGTACCCTTTCATTCAATTTCATTTCTTGTTGTAGTTATTTTGTAATACTTTCTTGCCATCAGTACAACAAAAATACATTTAATTTAATAAAAATGCAGACTATATAAATATGGATAATGTGAAAATAAAGATTTGTGCGATCAGCAAAAGTAATTGGATTATTCATTTTCATACAAAATTTGGAAATTTGAGGACATATTCATACCGATTTGTGATTTAAAAAATCGAAGAATTCATACTTATTTTATTTAATTGCATGGTTTTGGAGAATTACAAAGTAAGTAATTATAAACCATATTTCTAGGCATTACTCGAGGCTTTGATTTTGCTTAACCCATCCACACAGATATACTCCAAATAACATCTTTTATTTGTCAATATCAAGTTGGCATGATTGTCGCAACTAACCATGAATGTAAAATCAAAAGAACAATAGTTTGTTTTTCGTGCTTTGAAATAAACCATTACTCTTTGATTTTTCCCGCACTAACAAAATTTTCGAACCCAGATTCCAAGTACATTCGTCCTTTCAATTTGTGTAATAAGTTATCTTAAATTACATCATGTTACATCTCGATTGTTTGATTGCTGATTCCGGATACGTCAACTGCTAAGGCTCTTAGTCCCGTAAATGTAGTGCATATTTTTCCTCGTGAGGTGACGGTGATCTTCCAACGCTAGACGGTGAGATCCGGCGCCGACCTAGGTTTCTCCGAACCAGGTATAATACACCAGCGGGACATATTCTCAGTCAGGACAAGCTCTAAGCTCCGGTCCGGGCTGTAATGGTCCCGAAAGGTGTTCGTGCAATGCATGTTAGTGTAAGTGTGTGTAAGTGGTGCGGATAGGACAAAGAAGAGGAAGGAAAGATCGTGCGCGGTCCATGGCCCGTTTGTTAGGATACTGCTGTGGTATTCGCATGGTGTTGATCGGAGAAACCACGGAAAATTACCGATCAAAGCAGCTGACAGTGACTGAACTCGACCTAGCTATCTAGTTAGTGTCGAAAATCGTGCCGTCTGGACTCGAACCTAGAACCTCCCGGTCAGAGACATTGTTGTGACATCAGTTGATGGCCTGACCACTTCTTCGGGCACATTATATCTCTCTCAGCCAAACTTTATGCAGCACTCCGTGACCGGTGTGTTCTTCCAGGTAAAAAAACCTTCCTCCCCCCTGCATTAGAGCAACCACCCCGCATCCAGACGCCATCTCGCGCTGACAGCCCCTCGACGGCGAGGGGCACGCGAACACCACATCCTTCGCCCACCCACCCACCCACCCGCCCACTCACCCACTTAGCCTACACACCCATCCGCCTGGCCCCTTCCCTCCAGCCCGATATCACTGCCCACGCCGCCTCACCCCGCACCCAGTACACCGCCCCGTCGACCCGCTCGCCCATCCGCCCACTCACCCATTTAGTCTACACACCCATCCGCCTGGCCCCTTCCCTCCCGCCCAATACCACTGCCCACGCCGCCTCACCCCGCACCCAGTACACCGCCCCGTCGACCCGCTCGCCCATCCGCCCACTCACCCCTTCCGCCCCCTTCCCTCACACTCGAAACCACCTCCCGCCCCGCTCACCCACTCACCCAGTGAGGCGCGCTCGCGCGTTTGCCTCCACGTGCCGCATTCGGGCGCGCTGGCGCCAGCGGCGGCCCGGCCGTGCCCCGGCCATCGACAGCGCCCGGGCCCTTAACGTCGTTCACCTTCATCCATATTCAAAGAATTAATTCAGTGTAGTGCGCGGGAGACAACGGCGGCTGCTCCCTTCCGCCGCCGCGCCGCGTCGCGCCACCCACGTCGCCAGATAAGAGGCGCTAATTCCGCGGCACGCTCGCCGCCACGCCCACGCACACTGGCCGCGGGCGGGCATTGCGGGCCAAAATTCCTTTCCACGCCTCCTTTCTACTAGGGAACGGAATTTATTGGTATAAAAAAGCACATGTATTTATGTTTTCGGCGTATGTACGTAAAAATAGGAATTATATAAAGAAACAGATCATTTTAGTGTTCAAAATTTCTCTATGCAAGCATTTTCCAAGGACAGTATGTAGCCGACAGATCTTAACATGGTTTCGAAGCGGCTGAAACACAATTCTACCTCTACTGAAGTAATTGTACAATAGTCTTCACAACATAGGAGTGTTATATATATATATATATAGTAGTACCAAGTACCAGTGATAGATTCTGAACGGGGAGGGAGTTTAAAAGGTGCATAACTCCTCACAATCCAACGAAGTAATACGACAATAATCTATAAAAAATATTTGTTAGTTTTGAACTTGTTACTTATTGACTGTATGAAACATTAGCTTGATTGATATTACTTCTCCCTCCTAAACATTCGCTCATTCTTGGTTTTTAGTACGTGGTTTCCAAGAAAAGGACAAGAGGATAAATAAATTAGATAATAGATAAGGAAGGATCGGTGGCCATAGAAACGCAGAAGCATTACATTGCTTTAAAAAGAAGATTCCAGTAATTCATATTGCAAACTCGCTTATGAAATGTTTCGTTTCCGCATATTCGTTTATTAAAATGTAACGACGTAGTTGTAGTAACGACGAGGTTTGAGATAATGGGCGCAACATTGTTTTCCGTTCGGAATTGTCGGAGAAATGCGATTGGAACGTAATAAGGTGTATTGTCATTATTACAGCTCCTGCGTTAATATTTGTCTAACTCCATACGTTTGTGATACTTTGAAGTTTTCTACAGCATTATTGAAAATTATGTAAAAGTCATACTTTAATTTCTACATTAATGAGTTAAGAATATTCATATGTACGTATTTAGTCTTAAAAATATATTTACTGTACTAAATGCTAGTACAGTTTATAATCCATTTCTTACCATTCTACCGAGGAAAAAGTAGAAAATAGAAAAAAATAAGTTGATTAATTAATGCACTTTTATTTCGGCCAGAGGCTCATGGTAAACATTCCATGAGTGTCACTTGAATATTGTAAATCAAAGTATCCAAATCAGAGTCTTCACACTGAAGAAGTTTTCCAAAAACTCCAAATCTGCGAGTCCGCGCTCTGGCCAGTGGCGCAACGACGTCACAACTGCGCAGCGAGATCTTTCCCCTCCGAGCGCCCCGACGGGACTGCTCGTGTTCCGCGCGACAGCTGCGGTTGGCGACGGCGTCGACATGTGCGGCAGTCACGGCTGACTGCACAGCCAATGATCGGGTACGCGAGGCCGCCGCCTCCGCCTGGACTCGGGAGAGAATTGACCTACAACGTGTTGCAATGCAGATATCGAGCAGCTCTCATTGACATCATATTTGTCTTTCAGTTTGTAATTGCGTAAATATTATATTCCATTTCTTCTCAAATATTTGTCTGATATTTGCGTAATTGTGAAGAGTATTCTAAACGCGTTTAGTGTATTGCCCTGTTATAAAATTTAGTTAGTTTGGACTTTTTAAAATATAGCATCGCGTGCTTCACTATTTTTGGAAAAGGGAAACGAATTTTGTCCGCGTAAGAACCATCACTCCAACCATTGTGTACAGCCTCGCCCTGCCTCTGGGCGACTTCCATTTGCGCCGTGGCCCTCTGCCTACAGCGAGGGCTGGGAGGACACGATGGCGGCGGCGGAAGTGCTGGTGTTGCTGTGGAGATTGCGGTGAGTTTGAAGGATGCTGTGCGGAGAAGAGCGGGTGGGATACGCACCAAATAGAGGTGGAAGATGTGGAGGTGGTGATGGTGATGGTGAATCTTGATCGTAAGGAAGATTGTTGACAGTTTAAAGTAGACGACGGTTAATGATGTAGAGGGCGGTGGTTGAGAGAGGCAGAGAGGAAGTTTCATTCATGTTAGCTTGTAGGCATAGGAAAGGAGAAACCCTGCGAGAGCGGAAACGTAGAAGGAGGCTGTAATGGAAGTGCTCGTATAGCTCAAGATATTAAGCGTGTTTGGAGGGATCCACAGTTGCAATTATCTTAGAAGTGAATATTGGTTCTATCAGAGATTGCAGGAAATTTGGATTTTGTTGAATTTTGGGAAGACGCAGAGGATGAACAGAGTATTCGCAATGTGGGTTGCGAGTGGTGAGAAGGTTGGAGATGCCTAAGTCAAAGATGATGACGGTGGGGGTAGGTACAGTGGTCAAAGTAAATATAAAAAACATGTATTTCTTGTTAAGATACCAATCAGTAGTGACTCAACCCGAAAGTTTGTAGATAGGAGGTCTATAGTAGTCTTAGGGCTCTAGCCTACTCGCTGTTTTGTCATAAATATTTTTCATTGCGATAAATTTAAAATTTATTTTAATTTGTTTATTTGTAGTCCTTTATTAATATTATTGAATTGTGATATTGAATTACTTTGTTACACAAGAAAATGAGTGCCGGCCCGGTGGCCGAGATCGCTAAGGCAGTAGTGTCGTAGTGATCTCGGACCGAAGGGTCGCGGCTTCGAGTCCCGCCTCGGGCATGGTTGTATTTGTGTTCGTCCTTTCACCCCTTATCATCAATCACCATATCGTTTCATCCACATAGTTACCATACCGTTAACAGCAATAGTGGTCGCTAATGACCTTAGATGTTGATGCGACCTTAAATAAATCAATAAAAAAAAAAGAAAATGAGTAAAATCCGTATTCGCGAATATGTGCCATCGGTTTTCTCGAGGGTCTGAATCCCCTTAAATCTGCCCATTACCTGTGCCACTTCCAATCAAGCCAATTACCTGTGCCACTTCCAATCACTTCCAATCAATCATTACCTGTGCCCCTTCCAATCCAACCTTTTTCTAAGGAAATGACAAACGTGGATAGAGGATGTTTCGTATACCTATAGTACGCTTCAAATTATTCTGTGGTATTACGAAAACACCAAATGAGAGTACTTGAACGTAGGCGCAAACAATTGCCCGGGGACGCGCATTATGCGACGCGGGCAATGGGGATGGAGGAGCAGCGTCCGCAGAGAGAAGCCGGAGCCGCGCCGCGCCGCAGCGCAACTTGCGAGAAGTCCCAGGGAGCGCGCGCGGCAGCGGCGCCGGCAGGTGCGCCGCCGGCGGGGAGAGGGAGGGGGAAGGCGCGGTGAGGGGGAGTGGGTGGGGTGGGATAAGCGCGGATCCGCCGAGACAACAGGGAACGGAGCAGGTGTCGGACAAGAGAGGCCCGCTCTATGGAGAGAAATCTGGAGGGCGAGGCTGTGGAACCCGAACCCTTTCTTCGTATCTTTTTTTCTTTCAACTTTTCGTGTTTTATACAAAATGTTTCATTAAAATGTAATAGCCGTATTCAAATATTTCAGAGGTTTTTTGTTGTTTAATACTACTTCATTATCCGTAAAACATTTTAGAGATTTTTTAGTCAAGCAGTCAAAAAAATTTGAATGAATGTGAAAATTAATGCACTGTTTCTTGATATCTAACTGTTCAGTTCGTATTGATTGAGGTTTTAATTATTAATTATTACAAAGTATTTTAATATACTCCAGCAAAGTTTTGTAACCGTTGTTATATGTGAAAAACCGTTGTTATTGTAAACGTTGTTATGCTGTGTTTGCTCCTTACAGAGTTATCGATTATTATCATTGTTTTTGTTTATAATATTCAAATACCGTGTGTTAGATTTTTCCTTGGAGTCACTTACAGACTTCTAAGTAACATCACATAAAATTTAACATTATTTATGCTGTCATTCATTCAACCTTTCGTCAAACAAACATTGGTTGAACTGAGAAGAAATAATCCTATATGTACAAACATTTGCGCAAAAGGAATATTTTAAAAAATGGTTGTAGAAATGTTCATGAATAAACAGAATCCGAAACACTAGCAAATAAGAATATTGCAAATAATACTGGCAAATAAGAATAATATGTACAATTTTCTTTTCATGAGTTCTCGTACAATGATTGTATTGTGCACGAATAATCTAAGCCACGAAATATATTGTTTTTGTAAACGTAAGGTGGACTAAAAGAAAAAATTTAATTAATGGAAAAGGAAAACAAATGTTAAATAGTTTAGAACAAATTCTGAAGGAAACATTTCAGATGATTTCCTTTTATTTTATATATTCTTTAATTTATTTTGTTATTACAGTTTGGAGTGATGGATTAATAACGCTTCGTTAATCAGTCATCTACAGAAGCGAAATAATTACGAAAGACAAAACCCTCCCAAAATACACATAAACACTAATTTTTATTTTAAAAGTTCATAGACTCTTCCATTTCGTGAAAATTACGTATGTTTCTGCTTATCTCCACAGTATGTCAGGCATCTACATTCAACTTCGTCAGCGTTTTTTCTTCAGTTGTTTCATTCATTTATTACCTTTATTTTTGAAAATATTTATTTCCATGTAGTTCAAACACCTTCATTTAATAGTCTTACCATGACATACTCCAGCAGGAGAGCACAAATGCTGCAAAAGAATAACTACGCGTAGAGTTCGTTTGAAAATGTAAGGAAGGAAAACGAGTGTTTGACATTTTTACTCCGGCAGTCCTTCACGTCCGGGAAAAAGGCGTCACGATCGCGCCCCGGCGTGCGATGGAAAAGCCTTTATTCGGCGGCGGCAGAAAAAGATTTCGACATTTTCCCCGCCGGTTTGCATTTGTCGTTAGCGTCGGGGCGCCAACAGGTGAAATGTTTATTCGTCCAGAACGTGCACAAACAACAGAAAGGTCCTGTGCCGACGGTTCCGATCTGCTGTTCGCTTTCTCTGCTCGGCGCCGCCTTTGGTTCCGACTCTGCATTCCCAATTGCTTCCCTTCCCCCCTGCGCACACACACTCGCATGTCCACCTCCTCGCAACCACACGATTCGCGCGTCTGTCGCATGCGCGGGGGCCGCCTCAATTTTGCGTCTCTTTGCCTCGCGCTTCCTTGCTCACATCCCCGCCCTCGCCCACTCCCTAACCCGTCACTCCCACCCTCGCCCTCGCCCTCGCCCTCGCCCTCGCCCTCGCCCGCACCCTCGCCCTCGCCCTCGCCCTCGCCCTCGCCCTCGCCTCGCCCTCGCCCTCGCCCACGCCTGCGCTCTGCTCACCACGCCTCTCTTCTGCAACCCGCGCCGTCTCTCCTCGCGTCGCCCAGCCGCTTCCCTCACCCTCCCCTCCCCTTCCCTCGCCCTCGCCCTCGCCCTCGCCCTCGCCCTCGCCCTCGCCCTCGCCCTCGCCCTCGCCCTCGCCCTCGCCCTCGCCCTCGCCCTGGCCCTACCCGACCCTGCACTTCCCTCGCCACAGTCAATGGAAGCCCTACACTCAACTCGCCCGTCTGCCATGATTCTTGTGATGCCAGCGAACTGAAAATGCGCCCTCGCCTCGACACGACCGTGACATAACGACCGTAAACAAAACATAACGTGTGTATTTTACTTTCGCGCCCTTACTTCGTAAGAAGAGAGAGTATTGTCATCGTACGCAGAAAAAGACGAATGTTCGATAGAAACACTTTCATTGTTGGGCTCTGTTAACGAACAAAACGTTGATAATTCTCGTTACTGTGTAGGCTATTGTAAATTACTTCCGCTAATACCCTGTACAGTCAAAATCAATGTCCAGTTTCGTGGACCCGCTATTCCAAAAAATCGATTCACAGCAAAACGTCTGTCTGTCCGTCTGTCTCTCTATGGTCAACGCTTGTGTCTACACCGTTTGACCGATTTTCTCCAAAATTGATCTTGATGCTCTCTGAGTTTAAAATGCATACTTTGATTTTGGGGGTTACTTTCCAAGAATCCTCAACATTTTCAAAATTTTCTCAAAAATCGCTCCAAATTTTTTGATTTAACTTTCTCCTAGGATATGGTAAAGGCCGTTAAAACGAAAGATGCAGGTCTCATTATTGTTAAAATGCCCAGTTTTTCGAAAATTGCAGAAGCCAAAAACTCTTTTTACAACTACAATATTGAAGATTTTTCATTAATGAAATCTGCTGTTGAAATACCGATCTTAAAATGATGTCATGTACAATTTTTTGAAAATATGAATCTTTTTGCATAATTTTGCGTGAATTTAGGCAATTTTTAAATTTCGGAGACTGGGATAGCTGGACGGAGAAAGTATGGGATGTGGAGGGCCAGTATGCATGAGGGCAGGTCAGGGTAGGGCGTAATACTGTAGATAATGAATATTTCTCTACTTGTACACTTGATAATTGTCATTAATAAATACCTAGACAATGCTTCTTTAGCTGGAATTACTTTTACGGATGAAATAATGTAAGACAACTTTGTCAACGTAGATTAATTCAGAATAAACTTATGACAAAGATGGCTTTAATTATTTCACCATTTTAATAATGTCAACATCACTTCAACAACATTCCCACAATATTTTTTACGGCCATAAAATAGTTTTACAGAAGGCAACTCAATGCTCTCGCGGACTCTGGGAATCTAGGTAGTTTTTCATCAACGCTTTAGCAACCTCAGCTTCTCGAGTTCTCAATATAATTTTGTAATAAAAAATAGTAAATAATAGCCAATTCGTATCAAATGTCTTTATTAGTTCTTTGTCATCGAAGTGTCGGTCGCTATATTTCATCTATATTGCCATGTCCTTATCAGCCGTTCCCACCAGCGCCACGCCATGTTCCTTTTGCCTCGTCTTTCAGGCGTCTCCGCTGCTGCACGTCGTCGTCGTCCCCTCCCCCCTTTGCCGACGACTCTTGTGTCAGGAGGCCTCTCAGGCTGCATAAGGCCCGCAGCCCTCGCAGCAGCTTTCGTTCTCGATTTGGCGCCTTTCTATTATCTTCCCCGTGTCGCGTAGCACGTCGCAAATAGCGTCTTGCCTTACTTCCTTTCTGTAGCGTGAGATTCTTTTGCTGTTTTTTTGTGTTCCTACGCAGCCTTCAGTCTGCCTTTATCATAAATCCACGGTGCATATTTTCCTCATTTTCTCTTTCGTCTGTGTCTCTTTGGCTTTTACGTCACATTCTTTTTCCACTTCCGTTTCGAGGCTGTGAGCATGAACTCTGATTCTCTTCATGTTAGGAAGAACTTTTATTGCTTCAATACTTCGCTTGTCTAGGAATTTCACTTGCCTAAGATCACACAATGAAGGTAATACATCTTTTCTTTTCGTTATAGTATTAACCTTCACAATTGATAGAAAGCTGCTGACAAAAACTGCTGAAATCACAGATTTATACAGCAGTGCTTTTTATTGATCGTATTTCCTCCGTTTAAAGGTTTTTCTCATGATAAATATAGTATAATGGAAAATAAACATCACGATTGTATGTCGAATATCAGTCATACAAAAATTGTGAACGCACAATACTTGAATTGTTATAGATTTTTTGGGGGGGGATTTTATTTTCCTTCATGATTATTGAACATTTTACATTAAGATTAAAAATAATATTCCGCGGAGATAGCTTCTAAATATTTGAGAAAGCAAATGCAATTTGATTTTCTACAAATATACTTAAAGAGATAATACAAGAGTTTGCGGTCATGTTCCTGCAAGACAACTACACATTCACGTATTCTGCTGCAAGTGAAATAGTTATCTCGGTCAGTCAAACTACTAACTCCTTTTTATGGTCTTAATGACGTGCATATGTACCCAATTGCGCCTGTTCAGTGTAATCGCTTGAGTGTCGTGACGCCCCTATATTCTGCTCTGGGGAAAGCTCCGGCATGACGTCCCCTCTCCAGCAGCTATGCATCCTGAGCTCACACACACACATACTTTCCTTCTCCCCTTCTTCTCTCACCCCTTCTCCCCTTCGAATTTACCTCTCTCAATCCCCTTTGTTCTTCCACTCGTTCCCCTTCTCCTTTCGTCACTCCCCCACTTCTCCCCCTTCGCACCCACCCCCACCACCCTCATCTGTATCTCTTCTCCATCACGCATTCTCATCCCATCGCATCCTCCGTCAGTCCCTACATCACCTTCTCTTCCCTTTGGTCCTCTCGCTTCACGGGTGTGTCTGGAGGCGGGCGCCGGCAGCTGTCACTCGGCGGAGGACCGCCCTCTCGCGCCACCGAAGCGCTCCCGCCAGGGAACGGCATCTCGCTCGCCTCCCAGCTCCCTCCGCAAGGTCCTACCTCTGATTCTTTTCTTGATTTTTCTTCGCCGTTTCATTTCTTCATTTTTTAAATTCTAACTCGAGTCTAATATGCTATTCATTTTGACTCCTATCTTCTCATTGTCTTTCTACTTTTCTGCGGTCATTTACATTTACACGTTCGCCTTTTTTATTTTTCTCCTTTTATCCTCAATTTCATTTCCTGGCACTCTCTCCTTTGTTACCACACTTAAACTTCTTTTTATTTACCTTCCGTTACATTTGTTTCAATGCCCCCTTTCACCATTAAAAGAAACAAAAATGTATTATATAAGTATTATACGTGGATTTTGATGAAAAATATACGTATATGAATTTACCTTAACATTTACTATTGATTGTATAATCAATATTCAATATTGTAGAAGAAAGATAAAATTGTAACTCGCTCCGTATTTTGTAATGCGGTTCTGTTCTTTTTCTTATCGTTAATCATAATATTTTGCCGTTGCATTTGAAACAAATCATGCTAAATCACTGAGGTTAGTGTATTGATTTCGTTTTGTTTACAACCATATCGTTTCTCGCTCATTTAAACATTCAAAATTACATTTATGCATTTAGTTCTCCATTTTCCGTCTGGGTTGTTGGCATTTAACCTGCGAGCTGGAATTAATGTTTTGGTGAATACGCGGTTTATTACTCATGCGATGGAAGATACCGCGTTTTAGTATTGCCTTCCACATCATAACGCAATAGTGAATGCATCCGTGATTTGGTAAAGTTAATACCTGGTTATAATAGTCGACACTTTTCATAATCCATTTTCCCAGGTAATAGACATTGTCATAAACCATATTCTTTCGGAAATTTGAAAATAACAATGTTTTTCTTAATCTTCCTCAGCTGCCTTTCAGTTAGTCATTTGTTATTTAAAAATGTGCTCAGAATCATCATAGTTTTCACATCTAAAATAAACTAAAAATATATTAATATTAATCTTAGTAGTTTGCGTGAAATTCAACGCATAGGTTATTTTTCAGAATTGGTTGAAGATAACTTGAAATATATTTTGAATTTTTATAATGAGCAAAATAACATTTATACAACTGTAGCAAAATTACGCTTCTCTGTCTACCATTTTCTTTTTTATGAAAGGCGGTTTTTTGCTTTGCAATCACTTAATTTCACGTTACAGATGTTCTCATGAATCATAAAAGCTACTACGTACTACACGTTGAATTTCATTCTAACAATTTGTAATTCTATTTCTGTCAAGAACAAATTCAGAGTTGATAATTTCGTCATAACTGGTTCATTGCGGTATTCTAATAATAAAAACAAAGGTTTTTAGAATCACTTTATTCCGGTATGTGCAGACTGGATATTCTCTGTTTTTCTCACAGGCATTTCCTTCAGCAAACAATATCAACGCACGAGCCATGGTATTTTCAAGAGGGATTTTTTGGAGACTAATTCGATTTATGGGACACGACGGTGATACTTTCGCTTCGGCAGACTTCCCTTAGCATTCGCTGATCCGGCTTAAGGAAACGCCTCCGCAAATCCAATACGGCAGCCTTTTCGCGGACTTCTTATCTCAACTGCTTCACCCTGCGTACACAGGCCATTTCGCTTCGTGTTTTACCAGTAAATGAGGAAAGTTGAGAACTTGGCCAACTCAAATATTGAAAGGAACCATACCTCTCCAAACAGTTCTGCGGCCAGGATAGAGAAGATGAAGTGTTCACGTATAAAATATTCGCATAGAAGCTGAATAACGTTACATTTCGCCGCTCTCTAAAAACATCTGAAGCATTGATTCATGAATTTTCAACACGATCTTTCCGCCAAACCGCTTCTGCTGGAAACAGTCCACCTCAAACAACCGCAACTGATAAATGAAACCATTTTTTTGTTTACTCCACAATCCCGAATGCGTCCCCCAGCACCGTACCGCACTGAATGTCACGCGCTTCACTCCAAATGGAGGCTTTGTGCAGCGCGCCCATTATTTCACTTGTCGCTGAAGATTGGAAAGGGAGGAGAGAGGACGTTGGAGCAAGCAACTTGCCCATACAAATTCTTTTCCTCGCTCGCTCGAGCGCTAAAACGAAACCTTTTGACGGAAAGTCACGAGGATAATGACGCTGGGCAGAGCGTTCCGCGATTTCTAAGCGCGCGTATTTTTTTGCCCCCGCGCTTGCTCGCGTCGCCGCGAGACTGCGCCGGGCTGCGCGCGCAGTCCTCGCCTCTGCGCTTAGTGCCAGTCCGCACTTGCTGCGCGCGTTCCCCGCCGTTTCCCCGCCCCCCGCATGATTAATGCCGGTTTTATTTCACGTGGAAATGCGCACATACCCCGCGCACCACCCATTGTTGCGTTCTGTACTTGGGTTTCACAACATGGCGCTGAATGAAATGTCACGGCGCGGACTGAAACACGCGCGAACGAGTCCGCTTACATCTCGAAAATGAACGAGGAAGGTCTCTCAATGCGTTGAATTTCGCGCAAAAGGATTGGAGTTAACTCCCGGTTTAGGAATGCAGACGACGGCATTTCTGGATAAATTTTGGATTCAAGAATCATTTCGCGCAGTGTTGCACCGCAATCTGGTCAGAGATTAATTCTGCAAATGGTTTTTTATGTGGATTTGCGCGGAATGAAGTTTTCTTATTCCAGGAACTTGTTAACGAAATTGGAAAACATTGTATTGTGTACAATTTTTAACTGCACATTTTAAGTAGACACTGCAACGGAAAAATTAAATGAGAATGGCTCTTTCAGCAATAATTACAATGTAAGAGTATAACTTTAAATTTGCACTTATTCTTCATCAGATTTCTAACAGCGAGACAATTATACATTGACATTACACTTTTTATCTATGGCAATTTTCACATTTTGTGATGTTCGAACCATTTAAAATTTAATATCCAATAGTGATCTTATTAAAAAGCAGCGATAAAATGTTTATTGTGCGAAAACAAAATATATTTTTTCAATATTAATTTTAGTGACCTAGTGCAAAGTAATTCTAGTAAAACCCAACTGTTTCTTTTTGTCAACCAATAAAATTGGCTTATCTGTCTATGATATCAAAATAACTACCTCTCGATAATTTTATAGGCTTATTTAAGTGAGATCCATTTACCTTTACACATTCAACTGTTTTTACAATGTCTCTCTGTCCGGGCTAACTCGGGAATGACTAACTGCACTTGATAGTTTTTCCGCTAAAAGGTAGAATATTTTGTCAGGCATAATTAACACCCTTTCTTCTTATTACACAAAGAAGAATGAATGTTTTTGTACAAATCTTTTTTTTATTCCGATCGTAGTGAAATTTTATAAACATGAACTTTTAAAAAGAGAAAATTCACAGTTTTCATGAAATTTTGTAAAAATATTCCCATTTCCCTTTTCTACCCCTTAAAAGTGAATTTTATTTTAGGCTCTTTCAGTGTTTTGCGAACATCCCAAAAAGGTAAGAAAATTTACTAAGTTTTTAAATATTTGTTTTATTTGAAATTTACTCCTAAAAATGAACATTAGGCAAATGTGACAACAGTGGCAATGCTACTGACGTGGGTGAATCACGTATGCAGCCGTGTCTCTTTAATTAGTGAGTACAAATGTGAAGTTCTGAAGTTCTAAATGATATAACAAGAGGATGGTGGCGTTGGACGTTTCTCACTTGTTCGATGTTGCCTAGCAAATTAATTGCCAGGTGGTTGGGATGAATGATGATCCTCTTCTGGTATTTTTTCTAAAGAAGGCGATTTCTTTTTTGTTGTCAATGGAGCTTTGATGATAGTGTGAGGGGTGTTAAATTGGAATTTCTGCAAATTTAGAGATGCATGCACTGTTTCATAATTGGATTCCTTACGTCCAAAATTATTTAATTACGGCCATTTAGGTTATTAATTTATTTTCTAGGAATAGAGTTAATCTCCTGCCAGTCAGTAAATTTTACTAATTACTGTTACTTTTAAGTTCTAGATTTTTTGCAGTCAATTTGAGGCACTTGATTATTATCAATTTTTACAGGATATTTGTAGTTTTAGGATAGTTTTAGGTTAATGCGTCTTCGGTTTTTTTCATGCACTATCGTAGTAGCAGTATCATCAAATGTTTCTGTGGTTACATCCTTTGATGGCAAGTCATCTG
This sequence comes from Teleogryllus occipitalis, assembly GCA_011170035.1. Taxonomy (NCBI): domain Eukaryota; kingdom Metazoa; phylum Arthropoda; class Insecta; order Orthoptera; family Gryllidae; genus Teleogryllus; species Teleogryllus occipitalis. The sequence continues at coordinate 259,717 of BLKR01000780.1, read as the reverse complement.
TGTAAAGTACATAGAAAATAGGTCGAAGTTCTCTACCTTGTGGTACTCCTGATGATGAAGTGAGAAAGATAAAGCATTCCTGGTTGACTTTAACTAGTAGATATCGTTCTGACAAATAAAACTTCATCAGGATATAGTACGGGGAAGGAATACACATTTTACTTTTATAGAGAAGGCCTTGAGGCCATATTTTGTCAAATGTTTTTGTTACATTGATAAAAACTGCGGTATATGTTTTAAATGCTTTCTTGATGAGGATATCTACTCTGTGGACTTGTTCTGTAGTTGAGTGATATCTTCTGAAACCAAACTGGTTAGGTGGTATAATTTCTGGGATTAAGAAAAGATATAGATGCTGGTGGAAAAGCATTTCGCATGTTTTTGAAAGGATAGGAAATACACATATAAGTGCGTAAGAACTTGTTAAGTATTGTTCTGAGTTCATGTTTGATGTGACTCGGCTCTTGTAAAGGTTATTCACTTTCAGTTGATTTGCCTTGTATTTGTTGAAGTTGTTGCATCACGACGATCTGCTGTTGCATGAGTTGCAGTTGTTTACGTAGTATTATACGTGTCTGAACTGTTTGGTGTTTAAGATAAAATTGATCACTCGAAGTATAACCAGGAAATTCCACTTTTCTGATAGCAATGGCACTAATGTACACTACACAGAATACTTTTGGTGTCGCGTGCCCCGTCGAGGGGTGGGTGGAGCTGGCCGGGTGGGACGAGGCAGGGTGAGACGATGGAACGGGGAAGGGTCGCGGGTGATAAGTGCCAGGGTAGGTCAGAACAGGACAAGGCAGGGCGGCAATAGTACCCAGAGAATGTTGAATTAATATCTTTTACGATGATTGTATTTAATAAATAATCGGACAAGGTACTTTATCTAGTTTAAATATAAAGAGAAAGCCAGGAAAAATGTGCGCGTACTTAACGTAAACATAGTCATTTTACGGACAGACACCTACATTTTCTTGAGTGTTTCAGAATGAGCCCCCAGTCAATTCTTAGGTGACTCGTTTCACCATGATTCCTATATTTTTGTTGGCTTTAAATTTGCCAAGAACAAATAAATGCCTGAAAAATTAAAGTAGTGAATTGGCTACATTCTGAATTGTAAAAAATATTCTGAAGTTGAAAATAATATTTCATTTGAAACATAAATGGAAGATGCTAAACAATTCAGAAAAAAATTAAAACTATTTCCATGATGCTAAAACATATTTAATTTTGTTAATACGTATTCTTTAATAAATCAGAATTTAGTAATAATATGGTTTGGCTAACTTAATAAACAGATTTAAAATGTTAGAATGGCATGATGAACTCGACGACATCATTTTATTACTTTGATAACCCAAATTCATATGAATAGGCTCTGAAAAATAAATTAACAGTCATTTCCTCCCCACTGATTCCAGAAAGATGTATATGTAATGACCGTGTTACCGGTATTACAAAGCTACTTCGCTGAGATTGACTAAGGTGTACGTAAGATGCAAAAGTCACAAATGTCGTTTTTTTATTTTTATTCCCATTATCTAAATTATTTATGAAATTACATACAAATGGCAATAAAAAATATACTTAAAAAAATCCTAAAAAAAACAAATTTGAGTCTGATTTGCCTACAATAAGGAATGCGCGTTTATAGTTCCTCTAGAAGGTACTTTTTTACAAATTAGTTACAGTTGTGAGTGAGTATTAGTTACTATCTTCATTAAGACATTTCATAATATTTACGAGACTTTTTCATACCGTTTTTTCATTTATTTTTGCAAGAACATTCGACAAAGTTTTATAATTATGAATTATACAATACAACTTGATACGAGATGTTACCTCTTCTCGTCGCAGCATTTATATTCCTTTGGCAGTGGTTTATAAGCTATATATGTCGGAGAAAAGTGAATAACTTCGAATTAAACTACGAAAAGATATTTGTATAAATTGCACTAATCGCTTCATGTAAAAAATATATGAGTAATGAATTATTTTAGGAAGTCATTTCTGAAATTATCATGGCTGTAAACAAATTCCCCGCCGCCCACCTATGTTCAAAGTCAGAAGCGCAACTCCGCCAGCCACCAATAAGGAGTGGACCCTCTCCGCCCCGCACGGCCGTCGGGGGCCGCTCGGCAGGCGCTCAGGTGGTCGCATGACATCGGCGTGTTAGGCCTCTCTCGCGTGCCCCAAGTGCCACATCGTTCCAAGGTGACGTGGCTTAGCCGCACCTCCCCGCCACCCCCCGCCCCACCCCACTCCACCCGCCCCATGCCACGTCACCGCCGTCTCTCCCTAGAGACACGGCCGTGTAATGGAGATCGATGTTGTTTGCTCACTTGTACACCTGTTACGGCGCAATCCAGTTTGGCTTAATTTGAGACGCACTCCCAGTTCGAAGAGCTAAGCTAACGAGCTCTGCATACACTACAACGACTTACTGGCTGCAGGCGACCGCCCCGGAGGCGGATTTGTTGGATAACGGAGTTTACCGCGTCGGGTGATGTCTCCGGTGCGAGGCGGGAAACGAGAGAGCAAAGTAGGTAGATGACAAGGGAACAAATTACACAAGGCCTATTGTATACTTTTGATTTCTATCATACTACTTACGCAGTGTCGAGAAAGTATTGTAATGGTGCGGGAAAAACGACGACTTTTTGACAGATCAACTTTTATTGCTGGACCCTGGTTACGAAAACAATGGATAAATCTTGTTCCTAAACGTGGTAAATTACTTCCTTTAACACGTTGTTTAGTCATAATCCATATTTTGTGGGTCTTTGACTCTAAAAATCCATTGACATCAAAATTAGCTGTCGGTCTTTGGTGAACGATTGCCCACAAACTGTTCAGACGATTTTCTCCAACATTTATATTTCCCGACCAATTATTTTCTCACAAATTGTTTCAATTGTTTATTTTTTTGCGTCCGGAGCCAGTACATGAACGAAATTGGCTCCTGTATCTAGGAGCCGGCGTCTCCCGGACAGTCAAGTAGCTAATAAAGGTTCTTGTTTTCAATGAAATTTTTTCTAGAAAACAGATCTTTAAAAACTTGTACTTCGTATATAAAATGAGTAGATTTCGCGTAACTTCTGCTTGACGTTAATGCAATTTATAAGAAAACATTGCCTCTAAAACTACTCCAAATGTATTCATTTTTTTAATTTTACTATGTAGTAAAGAACGCTAAAACAAATTGGTACTGTTCCCATTTTTGGCGAACTCTTCGCATTTTCGAAAATTGCAAAACATTTACATTCCAAAAGTGCACTATTGAAGTTATGTGTTTTTCAAAATTAAATCTTTAAATGGTTATGTATACTTCTTTGAAAATTTCAGCAGTTTCGTTTAATTTTTGCAAATTTTCAAACTTGCAGATTCGAATTTCCCGCACTTCTTTAATACAACAATGGGAACGCCGAGACAGGGCAATTCTCAAAATAACTTGTAATTGTTGGGCGGTCGTTCTGTGTGTGTTAATAAGAAACACAAAACGTGGTATTGTAATTTTTCGTAGTTTTTCGCTGGGTACCACTAGGTAAACATTTTCTTCTCACTCGTTATACATATGACAGCCCTCGTATGATTTTAAGTCCATAGGCATTGGAAACTGCGAACACTGAAATGCATCGACCTAATAGCTGTTCTGTCGAACTGATTGGCATTCATCATAATTGCAAGTTTATTCATGTATAATCACAATTCGTTTTACGGTAATTATACAGAACAGTAAATGAAAATTGTTCATTTCGCATCCAAATTACCAATTTTTGTAAAATTTCGAACGCAAAATCAGGTTCATTTTCAACACTTTGAATAAAATTACTGGGAACCTCAATTTTAGTAGAATAATGTTGGTACTATAGCTTTTATTTCTACTATTTCATTTTTGTTTACCACACGACGCGATATATTTTCTATATTGGATTGATAAAATGTCTAATATAAAATATAAATCATAGAGATCACTTGATAGATTTATCTTCTGTGAAACGCATTATTTTCTAAAAAAATAAATATTTTAATCCCGTGTTCTATTTCAGCTTCAGATGCTCACTCTCCTCTCCAATAGAAAGCACTTTACTCCTTGTGTTGTCTTGGGGTGTTTCAAAGCGTAAATTTCTTGTATTTAGACAGTAATGACTTTCAAGTAGTTGAAAAGGCAGTTGTTTGCTTCTTTGGAATCAAGTACTCTGCGGCTAATCGTACACTTCATTTTTGCCACTTTTCTAAGTTCTTTCGGTCTATTAAAACAACGCATTTTGTTCCTTTCCTTGTATTTATCCGATAAATATATGGATTATTTATCCATCAGAAATGTATTTTTAAGTATTCTATATAAAAATAGATACTACTGACAAATGTAATTTATTACCGTTTAAATAAGCTTTCTCACATTATTGTGTATACATACAGCTTCACTTTCATGACGGTCATTGTATACACCCATGTTTACTCCTAAAGATTACTTCAACTGCAGAGGAAAACCTACCGGACGTCTACGTCCTCACGTACGTCAGCTGAGCACCTGTGATCGAATGCCAAGATGGACGCTTGAGCGCTGCCGAAGTAGGCGTGGTGAAGCGCGCAGATCGAGACGAAGGGGGCGGGGGGAATTTTACGCAAGCGCTGGAGCGAGGACTCGTCCGAGGAGCAGGGCCGGAGCGAGCGAGCGAGCGAGCGAGCGAGCCAGCCAGCCGGGGGAACGAAAGAGGCAGCGAGCGAAGATTGAAGGCGGAATTCCAGGAGCGTGTATAAACATTCTCCGCGAGATGAATTATCCCTGGGCCATGGTGCAAGCTTGCGCTGTCATCCGTCGGTGATTGATGTGGCGGCAGAGGGGACAGCGCCAATCACCTCCCCCGCCCTTCCTTCAGCCCTGCCCCCCCCCCGCCGCACGGGCACGTTGGAACACGCGATCGCCGACCGCGCGGATGGGCGCTGCCTCTCTGCCTTCTTCCCCCCTCCCCCCCCCGCACGACGGCTTCGAACCTTATTACAGAGCGGGTTTATCGAATAACTGAAATTTGTTATCCCGCACGCGTTGGCGTGTTGCGAGAAGCGCGCGCTTTAACGGTGCTTGACGCACGCGCTATCAAAATGATAAAGTGATTTCGTTGAACGTGCGCTGGGGTTTTAGCCATGCGGATTTTTGCTGAAGGACGTTTGTTCGGTGGCAGTGAATGTCTGCGTTCCCGTGGATAAATGTGAATGACAAAATGCAACGTGTGATAAAAAAAAGGAAAGAAAATAGATGGATTGAGATTAAAACTATACTTGAAGTATTTCCAATTACGTTCTGTTTGTGAAAAAGATGTACGTACATACGCATAGTGGGTAAAGTTTGATTAATCAGAACCTATTGGTGCGGATTGTTTTACTATAAAACGTCCGATTAAATATAACGGATACATGTTGCAACATGGCTTTTATATAAACCCTACTAATCGTAACAAAAACTAGTTTTGATATATTCAGAGAATTTTGAATTTTTTAAATTTTTTCTATACCATCTATTCATGTTATAGCGGTTTTGAGAATTTCGATTCTTATTTACAGTTTATATTACTCCTGCTAACAAAATGATGTCGCTTGTGATGTTCGTACGATAGTATCCATCAAAAGTCATGTAAAATGATAGTCTTCATGTATCTCTGTACACATTCGTATATGGAATAGTGATTACAAACGAACTTTATTCAAAAGTACTGAATATAAATTACACAGCTCGTGCAATTGATGAAATACGTAGACATATCGTAATATGAGCCTGCAGTTTTTAGTCCAGAGTCGCAGAAATGACACAGAGTAATTTAGTTTTTTGATCAGAACAAATTTGAAATATGAAACATGGTTAGTTTCCTCTCGTGAAGTATTCGATAAACAATGATTAGGTAAACATGATATGTTTTGAGTAGATTATACTAAAAATGAAAGATCAACATTTGTCCTCCTGAAACAAGTTTTCCTTTCACATCCACGAAACAATACTTTGGCGAAATAAAAAATGTATACATTGTGGCATTGTGATATTCTTTCAATATCATTATCGAATAATGAAATATGTTGTACGTCCAACTTCTACGGAGGAATGTTGTTTACGTAGGTATTAGAAGGAAAAGTTACACAATCACTGTGCTCGATCTGTTGTGATCGAAGTCTAACCGACTTCAATGTACAGCATTGTAATTGAATTGTATTGTAATTGAATCATTGAATCTGAATGAATGAATGAATGAATGAATGAATGAGAGTTAATACTGCCTTCGAATCAGTATTATCATATTTTTTTAAATCTTCACAATACATCACAAAAGGTTTGAAATATTTTCCTCTTAGAATGTAAAATAATGGTAACTAAAATATTATTTTCGTCGCATAACAAAAAGAAATTATTATTTTTTATAGTTTTACATCTCTAAATATCACAATATTTTCTGAATGCAACTTTATCAGTTTCGTAGTAATGATAAAAACATTTAATTTTGTAGAAAAAAATATATGAAATTCAACGCAACAACAGATTCTTTACGACTTACTGAAATTTTATTTCGCGAATCAAAAATATAATATCCTTAAATTGCATAAATTAGTTTATATACTTAATTGGTCAAGTCCCTTCAGGTGAAAGCAAATTTCTGCTGCAGAGACAGCAATTGACAGTTTAAAGCTGGATTAAAACATAATACTGGTGTAATACATTAACGGTAATGTAATTCAACTTTTCATAAGCTATGTTTATGTTAAGAGCATGACAATTTACAAACACGTAACTGTAATTAGTTCATCCATAAACGCGGCCTCCTAAGCATGTGCACATTCTCCGCACGCGCCCTCCCCTGCACTGTACGCGAAAGAAGTGTGGCCGGCTGCGGGCGGCGGGGCCTCGCAAGCCGGGCTGCGGCTCGCGCACCTGGATTACACAATAATATTGTCCCGGCGCGGCGCCTGACGGCCGTCAGCGAGGCGAGAGAGGGACGCTGCGCATGGGAGGGGAGGAAACGGAATGGATGTAGGGGCATGAGTTGGGAACGACAACGAGAGGGGATGAGGCATAATGTGGGAGGGGCCGGGTAAGGGACGGAAACGGAGCATTTCGGGGCCAAAGCAGGACAAGAACGAACGTGGGATGAAAGGGAAGGGCGGAAGATGACAAGGCGGGACGGGGCGACAGGCATCCGAAGGGGCAATGCGGACTGAATTGACTGGAGCAAGTGGGAAGATCTAAGAGGGAATGGAACAGAATAAAACGGACGGATCGGGGTCGAGAAGGCGGGAAAACTCGTGTGAGGGGAGGGGGCGGGCTTGAGCAGGCTCGAGCGGCCGGGGAGGACTCGAGTGAACGGAGGGGATTCGTGCGAGTGATGGGTTAGAGCGGGCAGGGATTGGCATGGAGGGCGGGGATGGTCGTAGTAGACCGGGAGTGCCGCAGTGGGCAGGAAGGACCGTACCGGACAGGGAGGGCTAAAGTGGACATGGAGCGCTGTAGCAGACCAGGGAAGGCTGGAGCGGAAGGGAGAAGTCTTGATTGGGCGGTGCGCCACCGAGGCGAGTGGAGCGGGGCGTGGCGGGTGGAGGGGTGGGGGCGCCGCGCTAGAGGCGACGTGGGGTTGGCGTTGTTTGTTCCCGCCGTCGATAATGACCAGCTTCCGAGCGTCCGCGCTGCTGCTACGAGCTCCATCATCGCCGTGCGCACGCACGCTTCACTCCTCTTGGTTCCTCTGGTTCATTTTCTCTCTTTACCACCACATGTCATTCCTCCATCAGTTGCATTCCTCGTCTTCATTTCTTCGGGCTGCATCCTTTTTATGACTCAACTGAAACTCTTAAGTAAACGTCGATAACATTTTAATTAAGTTCGAATCACATTTTTATTATCAATTGTATGCCAATTGTTGCTTAATTGACAATCTTAATTCTTTAATGATACGAACTTCAAATTTCTAACTTCACTTTTAAAATAACTCTTTCTTCTTCACTATTCAAACACTAATCAAACTTTTCTTAATTGTGTTTCCTTCTTGACCTTATATTGTAAAATTATTCAGAACAAAAATACGCTAATTTCTCTGATTTTTTCGAAATGTCGAGGTATATGTAAATAAACGTGGCATTCTAATTTAGATACGATAATGGGTGTGTGGCAATGGTGATTACCATTAATTGTTGTTCATGAATGATTCGCATGGCCCAATTTTGTTTCTAAACCAGATGTCCTGTCGAAACTCCATTCAAGGAAACAAAATTATATTTACATTAAAGTATTATTTCCGCTTATTGTTAGGTTGAAAACTTTGATTTAAAGCATTTTGAGAGTGTTAATAGTACTAATGAGCACAGAAATTGAAAGAAAACTACGCAGTTTTTGGCAATGTGAGAGGTATGTTAATTTCAATTTTGACGAAAAAAAGTAATGTTCTTACGCCTATTATCATATTGCTCTTACTGTTTGAATTTCCATAGAAAATGTATCATTACTTACGACATAGTTGAGGTTGATATCAAAGTCCTAAGGAAGAGACCAAAGGCCATTAAATGTTTCCTATTCAAGTTGCGTTGCAAACTCTAACATTTTTTATATTCTTGGTATGTGTAAAGAACGCTTGTACTCTATATGTAGGGCCTACTACATTATGTTATTGTAGTATTTGCAAAGACTTTTTTTCTTAAAACAATATTGCAATGCTAAACAAGAGTATTTTTGTTGAGCAATCTGCATGATACTTTCTGGAAAAACATTTTATGTGGATTTGTTCAATAAAGCTGTTGCTGCTGAAGGCCAATATTTACGACCTAAAACTTAAAGATAAAGATAAATTTATTTAAACTGCAATTGGGTGTAACCCGGTGGCAGTTAATTACATAAGTAAGATAATAGATGTCATGCAAATAATATAACAATGGTAATAATAATGCTCAAATGATAATAATAACAGTAATAATAGTATAAAAACTGATGGTTCTTAAAACATTAAATTTCATGAAAAAGAAAAGAAACGTCTATCATCTAAAGCCGCACTGAGTGTTTATACAATAAAGAACGCACTGCACTATCCTTCACTTCACTTCACTATAACACTAAAAACATTTCCTTCATTATTTTTCTGCTCTACACTGCACTACACCTTACTTCACTGTATAACTTAATATTCTTAGTTCACCACCTCATAAACTTAAAAATACCCTAAATTCATTTCCTAAATTGTTGAACACTTCGAGGAAAGGGTTCAAAGGTTTTTGCAGGCAATCTATTCCAATCCCTTATCGTTCGATTTGTGAAAGAGAATTTCACAACATCCGTTCTCTGCGGTCTTAAATTTATTTTGTGCCTGTGATCCCCTCTACTTATGTAGTACGTAGGAATATTTTAGCCGCCGTTTAATTTCTTTCCATGCTGGATGACCACTATAAGCTTTATACAGCGCGCAAAGTCTTACCAATGTTCGCCTGTTTTTGAGTGAATCCCACCCTACCGTTTTCTTGTCCTGAAAGTAAATTTAGCTGCTCTACGCTGAATCCTTTCCAAATTTTTACACTGCATAATTTGTGCGGGTCCCGACAAATTGCTCCGTATTCCATTATCGGACGAACAAGCGATAAATAAGCAATTTCCTTCGCGTTTACTGTACTCTTTTTTAAGATGCGCATTACAAAATGAAGAGATCCCCACGCTTTTCCTACAACAAAATCTACGTGACTTTTCCAGCTTAATTTACTATCGAAATGGATACCAAGGTACTTGCACGAAGAAACTCTCGGAATAATGTCGTTACTTAAACGGTAATTTGTTACACTGTAATTATGACCTCTGCCAAAAAGTGATGGATTTGCTTTTACAGCTATTTATGGTCATGCCATTATTTTTCGCCCAGTAATATAACGATTGAACGAAATATAATTGACGAACATGACTACACACCACATGCAAATAGAATTTAACAGTAAGCATTCTTCACTGGAAAGTGAACCGTTGGCAATTCCCATGCAGGTCTCACGAGTAATGTGGAAGATCGTAAACGTGTTTGTTCTGATTCTGAACGGAACGAATTGATTTCCAGGAAAATTTCGTGTGCGTTCGGTATTACGAGCTCTATTGCGTCCACCACAGTTATTTTCTATAAATTCAACGGCCACTGTAAAAAGATGTGCAATAATGGCAAACATCACAGTCTGACATTGTGTTTAAGAATTGGTTTCAGACATTTAACATTATATTAAATATCATACTAAAAGAGTATTGTAGAAGCAATTAAAAACCAATTTACTGAGGAGATTACAACAATCTATTTACGAAGGCCTTGCTCATTCAATGTGAAAACAAACAGGAGAGTATTTCAGTTAATACAATATTATTTTATTAAACATTCATATTAATATTTTTTCATTTGGCAAGATTTATCTTAATTATTGCTTTTTCTTTCTATAACCTTTCGAAGGTTTGTTTTACACCACTACACAGTTCCATTAAAATGATGGAGTCGTTCTTACCGCAGCAACCCGCCATACCTAGGTGTATCAAGAATATATTGGTTGCATAAGCAGTAAAAGAGGAAAAATCTCATAGGGGATCATTATTCATGGACGCAGAGTATCCACGTTATATTTAAATATAATATAATATTAATATATAATATAATATTAAGTATAATATTTATCACTATTACTACAATTATTATTAATTTCACCTTTTTATATAAATGAAATGTAGATTCAACAAGTGTAGTAGTGCTTTGGACTAATAACCAATATATTTCTTGACAAAGGATTATATTATTATTTTACTCAGGTATCATTTGAATTTCTTTTAATTTTATTGCGTATGTACCATATTCTTTTGTCATTCTTGAGTTTATGTCCACTGTATCATTTTCTAGTACAATTATCTTGTTTGACTTTTGATTCAATGGTCTAATATAAGCTATTGACTGGCCTTCATTTAAGTTCCAACATTCGCTCCGCTTGCGCTGTTAGTTTGTTCTTTTACTGTCAACGATAATGTACGATATACTATTTTTTGAAAGTTAATATGTCACGGTCATTCAAGCTACGACAAAAAAAATGAAAAAATCCACGGGCCATCTATGATTCGATATTTTAACCCACGATTCTGCAATGTATGATGTAGCTCACTCTCAGCCTTATCATGGCAAAAGTCTCAAAAAAGTAACTTCTATTCTTCCAAACTACTACTTCTTCTTCTTCTTTTCCTTTCTTCTGTGGCATTTTCCTCATAGGAGCTTGCCGTTTTCGCCCTTCACAACTCTCGTTCCTCCCAATCTCGTGGTTTGAGACCTCTATCCTTCATAGCTTCCTGGACGTATTTTTCCCATTCTAAAACTGGTCTTCCTCTTTTTCGCCTCTCAGGTGGTTTTCACTTTAAGATCTTGTATGACCATCTGTTTTCCGACATTCTCTGAACGTGTCCATACCACTGTAGTGCTCTATTTTCCAAGGTCTTCGTAATAGAACAAATTATATTCATCCTTCTCCATATTTCTTCATTTCGCACTCTGTCCCTGCGAGTAAGTTGGAGGCATCATCTCATGTAGTCCATTTCTACTGTACTAATCTTATCTCTTATTTCTTGTGATTGGTTTGTTATTTCTTGGTTACATTTCTTGGCTATATTTTCTACTACACAATAGAATATTCTTTTTATGACATCTTGGCGGATATTGTTATTCCATAATATGCCATGTAAATCATTGGTTGCTTTCTTCCCCATAATTATTCTCGAGTTAATATCTGTGGCACATGTATCTGAGTTGTTTATTTAAGATCCAAGATTTTATTAAAGATCCAAGGTGTTATAGCTTTTAATTTTGTCACCATTCACGTCTATATCTGTTATTGCTTGTCCTATTCACAAACATTCGGTTTCATTAAAATTTTATTTCCAATACCCATTTATTATATTCTTATATTAGCTTTCTTAGCATGTATACCATATCTTCTTCATCTTGGCCAAATATTACCGTGTCATCAGCCAATAGAAGGGAGAGAAAGGAGTCATTTCCAATTTTTATTCCCATGCCTGAACATTTCCTGTACCAGTTATGGAGGGTTTGTGAACAAAATGAACTAAATGGGAGATAACCCACATCCTGGTTTTGGACTCTTGTTTATCAGAAAGCTTCAAGTTTACTTATTTCCAATTCTAATTTGCCCTTCGGTGTTTTTTAATTTTTTTAACCAGCTTATTCCATTTTCTTTTATATCAATCCTCCTCATTGCCTCCCATATCTTTTTTCTTGATACACCATCGTATGCTTTCTGAAGGTCTATAAAGGTTACATAAATATTCATATTTCTCCTTTTATGTTTCTCTATACCTTGTCTGATACAATGAATGTTATCTTCCAAACTTAAACACTCAAATCTCCAAAAAGATGTACAGGCAATTTATTTCACATTTTCGCAAGATATCCAGGTCAATGACGTTCACATAGATCTGTATAAATTCTTACCTCTCTTCACCGCAAAATGGAACAAAATATGACCGTGTTCTCAAAAGTCAGCATTTCCCTACGTTTGCGATTAGAGCGAAAATTCGTTTTATTCGCGTTTCTGTAACTGACCTGTCACCAGCAATTTCTAAGCAAATTTCGCCTCGTAATTGAAGCGTGCCTTCTTCCCCCAGTCTCCCCTCGCACACCGTCCCCCCCGTCCTGCTCCTCCCCCACCCTGCTCCTCCACGCCCACTCCTGCGTGACCCGCTCCTCCCCACCCGCCTCCTTCCCGCCCCGCCCCGCCCCGCCCCGCCCCGCCCCGTTCGGCTACGGCCTTCCCTGCCCCGTTCCGCATCCGCCGTAACAGTCGTCTCTAAACTGCGCGCGCCGGCGGCCGGCGGCTGGGCGGCGCGCGGGCGCGCTCACTATCACAGAGAACTAGCGTCTTGTTTAGAGCGTGTTGTGTCCCCTGCGGAAGCGGTGTAATTGGCTTGCTAACTGAATTCCTCCGGTCATGGCCGGCGAGCGGACGGGAAGACGGGAGGGTGGGGAGGTTACGGCCACGCAGCGGGGCGGGGAAAGGGGGCGGGGCTCGGGCCTCGCGGCCGGGAGGGCAGGACGGTGTCGCGCCCTGCGAGAAATGAGCCGGCTGCAATTGAGTTTGGACGTTGGCGGCCGCCGCCCTCGCCGCCGTCCTCACCGCCGTCCTCGCCGCTGGGCCGCCTCGGGCGAGTGGCGCGCAGCTGGGTCGAACCGCCGCCTCCGACCCCGCTCCTCTCGCCACGGCCCCGCGCCGCCGCCGCCGTGCTTATCGCGTTACACTTCGGCCCAACGAACCCTCGGGCCGAGAGCCTCCGCCGCACAGTGGCTGAGGAGGCGATTCCAGAAGGGCACGCGTGTAAATCGCCACTTTCAAAATTCGAATGCATTATCTGCACGTATACATCTTATGTTTAAAATGGGAAGGGTTCTGGAATCAAAAGAGTCAAGGTCACATTCACTATTGTTTTTTTTTTTTAACTAGTTTATTACCTTAAAGGTAACTTGAATTAAAGTGAAAACTCCTTTTCATAATTTTCTTTTCAAACATATTAATGCAAGCATGTTACAATTTACTTTCGCAAACTCAATCGCTGTGTCTTTTTTTATGAAACTGTCCGTTCAACAAACCTTTCAAGATCTTCGACCGGCACAGGTATCTCAAAGCATCCATTCATGTCGCTGCAGTGCCTCTAAACGGGAGGTCCTGGGGGTCCGTGTCTCGACGTTGGCAAGATTTTCGTCACTATCTGCAAAGCTAGGTCGATTTCAGCCTGTGACTGGTGGAGAATTCTACTTTCCGGCTGCTCTAATTGTTAGTTCTGTGTTATTATTCTTACCAACCCCAGGCAAGTGCCGGAGAAAAACCCTAACAAACGGACCAAGAACCGTTCGCGATCTATCCGTCCTCTTCCTTGTCCTATTCTTATCCCTTATTTACATACACACTTTCATTCACTACACTACCACACTAATCAACCCATGTTTTCGAGAAATATAAGGGGCTATAAATAGTTAAATAATTCGATATTTTTATAATAAAAGAGTAGAACATGATCTTAGTACTTTTGTATTGTTGAATATGCTTATTCAAATATAACATATCACTCCTATGATCAAACTCTCTCTTCATATTTTTATCACGTAAGGGTATTCTTTGCTTTTCCATTTTTATCGTTTTTGAAACAGAAATAAGAATCATGTTATTTGCTTAGGTTTGTCTTAAAAGTTTAAGATTAAAATCGCTAGCAAGTAGCAACTTAAACAGTGAAGTCAAGGTAGAAACGAATACCATGTGACGTAGATAACTATCCCCGTAAATCTATGCGTTTTTCTTCTAGAGGCTCTTCATAATTTAAAAAGTTCATCAGAAATGAAATCCACCACAATGGTTTACTTATTATCGAGAATAGGTCTCACAATTCATGCAATTTTGGATATTTTATTATAGTCTTACTTCAAATAGAAAATTCAATTCCACTGTTTAAATAAAGAAGATATTTTCAAAGATTGAAGATGACGTTCATTTAGGAGAGATCAGTAAACTTGACATTCCTAGAAATCTGATGATGATTGTTCCCACTGTAAGCCTGTACCAGAAGCACCGACGCCTTTCGCCGGCGCTGCCGCGCCACCACTGCTTCTACCGCGCTATCGCCTCGCACCCACCGCCTTCGCCGCCGCCGCGGCCGGCAGGTCGCTTCTTTCAATGTAACCGCCTCCCTGCGCCTTTTGTGTTGTGTTTTCTCGTTCTTATCACCCGTCGGCCGCCCGCACCTCCCTACGCGCGCCGTGTCGTTCCCTCTTCTCACTGCGAGACGCGTGTGGTTCAAACGGCCCCGCGTCGTGGGACAGGGAGGAGTGGGCGTGGTGGGATGGGATGGGAAGAGGAGAAAGATGAGTGGATCGTAACGTAACGGAATGGGAATGAGAGGGGGAGGGGTGGGTAGATGGGAGAGGAGCGGAGGTGGGGCTGGCGGAGCAAGGCGGGGCCGTGCGGGGTGGAGCGATGGGGGGTCGGAGGCGTGACCGGCGGCGCCGCACCCTATCTCGATCTTTCCATCGCGTGTAGCCGCTGCGTGGACCGCCCCGCGGCAACCGCTGCGCGTTCTACGGTTACGGCTCGCTGTTTGGTTTCGGATCCGCGGCTGATCCTTCCACGATCCCCATGTACAGCCAATGTAACGGGCGGGTTTGAATGTTTGGGCGGGTTGCGGTGAATGGAATGCGTCGATGCTAGATCCCGAAGGGCCATCAGCTATTCGCAGACGTGATTTCACTAGAAACTCAAGATTAAATCCGGAATCATACTGTAAAGTAACGAGATTTCTTTCCAATGCAAAGGAAAATAATCTAACGTAAAAAAAATAAATGATGTCATTTTTTGTTATTAAGCAATTATAGTCTTAACGAATTGAAGAAACAAATTGGGTTTGTATATTTCGCATATATCGTTACGGGTTGAATCAAAGCAAATTGTTCTCTACAGTTCGTTCAACTATATTTTGTTCGATTTGTTCTCTACAAATTGTGCTCATCATCTTTCTTTCATTTAGGTTAGGAGAACATTGAATACGATTTTTTTTGTATTGATTCACATTACATGCTACGTTTAATTAAGAGTGAAGTAGTACTCTCGCAATATCTTTTTAAAATTAAGTTCTGCGCTGTAGATTTAAAGAAGCACAGCAGAGTCAGTAAAGCTTTGGAATAAAGGCGAGATTCAAATACATCATATTAAGTTTCTTTAGAAGAATTACTCCACGTCTACGTGTCGGCAATAAATGTAATAATGTGTTACAAGCCTTCTTTTATAACAAACAATACATCAGTTTTTTTAATTCAATTGTAAAATTTTAATGCTTTTATCAGTAAATATTGTTTATTTCAGTTTTGAATCACTAAACAACTAACACTATCGTTTTCATTGTTCTATTATCGCCTCTAATGTTCTTAATATAATATTACATTATAAAATGATGATGTAATGACGGGTATTAATACACGAGTGTGATATTACGATAATACCCATTACTTAGAGTTTCATACGGTACATTTTCTACGACTTTTGAAAGTTAAATTTTTACATTCAATCGTTTAGTGGCAGTTGACATGCAGGATTCAGCCAAGGCCACTTAGCGGACCGCTACCCTACCTGCCGCAGGTTGCTTTGGTTTACCAGTGCGAGAGAATACAAAAGTTGCTCTTACAATAATTCCGAGATCACCATTTCCGCATTTTCTCTTATTTTTGAAGATGCCAACTCCTTCACTGATTCACTAGACAGTTCAAACTAAAGAATTGGCCGATTTTAAAGGACAAGCACACGGCAGCAACATGTAACACACAATAACTTACGTTCTGATCTTAACGTCAGTCAAATGTTCCCTCTACTGCGCTCGTCAAATAGGATCAAAGTGAAATTACGATCCAATTTATTTTATATACTATTCCACTTACAAATTACTGATAATAAAAGAAATTATAACTGATTACATATTATAACATTAAATGCAATTTTAATGTACACAATCGAACAAAACATTTACTAAAACGATTCTCAAAGATTAATGAAGTCTCAATACTTGGTTTATAAGCTTCTCTGTGATTGGTCAAGAACCTGTATCATAATGAAATCTGTATCGTAATGAGTACCATTATGCAACGGGTCGGAGCCATCAAATGACAGAATTGTACAATGGGAGTAGAAAAATATTTTTTTTTTAGTTCTCTCAGCAAAATATGAAATGTTTAGATTGAAGGATACTTTTCAAAGCCTTTAATTAAAATCCGGATGTTTTCCGCCACAGTTTGCCACACACATTTCCGCAAAGACGTCGGCGAATCGATTCTGCAAATAAACACGTCCCTCGAAAAGGTCGTCGGCTATCACGTGATCTGCGCAAACCATGAATAGGAATCAGCCGATTCCTCGGTTTCTATTGCAGGAACTTGCGGCGAGTTAAATTAGTAAAGTGAAGCTTCTCGATAAATATTCATAGGTGTTGAATATTCTAATGCAAAGCTTCATTATCAATTCTTCTGTTATCTTTCGCTCATTGCTTTCTCCGCATGGCGGAATTGCACATCTTCACTTGGGAGGGCGGCCGGGCAGGGCCTGGCCTGGAGCGAAAGAGCAGTTGAAGTGAACCTGGCCACGCGCCCGTGTCAATATTACATTTGTTTTTCAGCGGAACTCCGAAAGATGCATGGCGCGTTGGGTCACAAAGGATAAGGCCTGACAGTGACGTATCGACAACGGAGATTGACACCGAATTTTATTTCAGTTCGCAACAAAGGTTGATACAGCGCCATTATTCTCCTCGCCTCCCCGCTATCTGCTGATGCGCTAAAGCGCTTTGTCTGTGTTTCAGAGCGAATCACTTGATTTGCTCATGAAACATCAGCATTGCGAGTGGTAATTGTTTGAATAGAGTACTCCAAATTGTGCCTGTTTGTGAGTGACAGCTTCATCTCGCACTTTACATTTCGCATTGTTTTGATTTGTTTTTGTGCAATAGAGAACAACCGCAACTCTCAAATATACTAAAAAATGTGAGAGTTTAAATCAGTTCATGATACAAACATGTTCTTGCATGTAAAATATGAATTGAATTGTTACTGAAACGTGTGCAAATATTTTTGCAGTAGATAATGAAGTTACGAAATGTACAAAAGACGACAAATTACAACCTATAAAATGTTCCTTCTTACAGACTTATTTCTTCGCACAAGACGATTAGTAAACGCCTGGAGAACAAATAAAAGGCAACAAAGTCTGCATTTGTGTGCGAAAGGGAGAGTTAGTAGAGAGTTTAGTACTGTAGTTCCTATTTTTGTACATTCACAAATAAACGTGATGATATCTGTTTATCGCATGGACAGAAACTGATCACGTTCCTGAAAACGCTTCAAGACCTCATCGATTTTCGTAATGTGTGATCACTTCAAATATTCCAGTTATATCACACTTTGAATAGAATTTAAGTCACAGTTGATCTTCACCCCACAACATTTTTCAATGCTATTGTAATACTTGGACATTGATGTAAAGTTACATAATACGTGTACTCTTGCGATCTGTCCGAAATAAACCGAATACCTCTTGTTCAGCGGTGTGTACGTAGTAGGAGTTATCACTCTCCTTGAGTAAACTCGGAATGCCCCCAAGATATGCTGTGCTAAGCTTGCTTCCAATTCCGAGCGTCAGACAAATGAAAACGAGACCGGCTGGATAAAAGGAAGTTGTTTATAATTTCAAAGGTAATCGCCATATCTATTTACAAATTTAACTCACTGTGAAATTAAATGCTCACAGATTTCATACAAACGTGTTTGCAGTTGCCTAGAGAACAATGTCTTTACCCAGGCGTGCACCTCTTCATCCGAAGTAAATCGACGACCTTAAATATATTCAGGGCTCCAAAAATTTGAAAATCGCACGGGAATAGATCTGAATTGTACGGAGCTTCCCAGTGGAGCTTCTGCAGCGTACTCGAATCAACCTTGGTAGCATGTGGGTGCGCATTATTGTGCAACAGATTGATACCATCTGTCAACATTGGGCCTTTGGACATGATGGCGCGCTTCGATTTTTGCAGTTTCTACTGTGTTCATCACACGTAAGTCATTCTGCCATGCATTTCACCTCCTGACACCCCTTGCGCTGTCAAAAAGCGCACTACTCCTCGCTGTTCCTCTTTCCCAGTCACGATTGTGATGTCGGTCGCGCACAGGCTCGCTAACCTCTCTTCCAGCAGCTCTAACAGAAAGGCGACAGAGCGGTGAACGTTCGCACTGTTCTTTCCGGATTTCCAATAGAAGGCACTTATATACACTCACCCATCAGCTTTACGAACTTCCGCGACATGCTTGTTGTACAGTCTGTCGTTTTCATTTGACTGTCACTCATATTTTTACTTTTGACTATATCTTGTAAATTACATATCTTGTAAATTTCATTACATTTACTAAATTTGACACACCTTTCTGTTTCCAAATTCCAGCAACAACACTCTCCGTCTTTGAATTGAAGAACTGGTGTGCAGTTGCTTCTGCAATCGGTCGGTTGTTGCAGGTGGGGAAGCCAGACATCCGGCAGTACCACGCAGGGGACTCGCTGCAGTCGAGTGCCCTGACGCTCGAAGTGATGCTGCTGCCGGGCCACTACCACAACGGCCAGCTGGTGCTCAAGTGCACCGCCTACCTGTCCACCTTGTACCGACGCACCACTGTGGTGCACCTGTGGTCGCGCGCCAGCGATCCTATCCCCGAGCGAGGTGAGTGCATGGGCCAAGGTTCAATGTTTGCTAAAACACTGTTCAATGTTTCAATGTTTGCTATAACACTTTATCGTGGAATGTAGTCAAGACGGCACGTTCGTTTTACCTTACATATATTTGCGGTCAACCGTACCTTGATGTTGTTATGACCTCGGAAGTTATAGTTGCAAAGTATTTTACTATTTTTGGTCTTTTCTTTTTTAGATAGCTTTCTAATGTTATTATTTGAAGTAGCCATAGAAAAATATTTGGAGAAAAAGGACTGCATCTCTAGTTTTTTTTCACAAATATTTGGAACGGAGCCACTTAATTATGTATTCATATACAAGTATTCATCATTTTATAATTGGTTTAAAATATATTACGTACTATAGACAATTCAAATGGAATAAAAATAGTTTTGAACAATCCATAAGTTACAAATGTCAGAGTTATTACATCAACGCTCATTTCAAATAAAAATGTCTCGGTTGTTAAATAGTTAAATAAGATTAAACATTATTAATCGGTTGGCCTGAATTTAAAACTCTAAGAGTTTTGGTTTGGTTTTGAAATAAATTTGAAACTTCTACTCAACCAAATTTCGTGACTTTTGCTTTACATGAAAGGTAGTGGGCCCCTGATGTGTTGTCTCTTGCAGTTATTAAACGGTTGTGTTGTACAAACACAAAATTTTAATCTTAAAAATAGTAGAATAAAACTTATCTGCCGCTACTTATTTATTTCGTCATTTCCAAGATAAACTGGATGTAGATGGTCTTCGTCGTTTTCCTGGGCGAGTTGCAATTGATCTACCAAGAAGAGACAACGTTTTGTATCATGAACAGGCGTGTTTTATTACTGCGATTTTTTTCAATTTGAAGATTGAGTGTTTTTAAATGCAAATATTGTCAATGAACAGCAGTTGTCTGATACAATTGTCTGTTTGCCAAATTTTCCAGTGGTTATTATCTTTATTATTATTATTATTATTATTATTATTATTATTATTATTATTATTATTATTATTATTATTATTATTATTATTATTTTGTGGCCCATAACCTTTCCGAGTTAAAATGGATATTTACTGGGAGTTTCTGTTTGGTCAACTACAAACATACAAGCACAAATCTTGGTAAACATAAAACATAACAATTACATTTTCAAAAACATGTTTAACTCAGTTTTCACAGTGAATAGTGATTAGATTCTTCTATAATTTGTAAATCTCCCTTATTTCATCAGTTTTGGAGAATAAGTACATTATGGCATTAAACAATAGCTTTGGAGATTTTGATTTTCCGTTTCATGCATATGTAGTACTTTTCTGATGTTACTTTTCTACTCTTCATTTTGTGTGACGTAATTGTAAGAGTGTATCTAGTATTTTCACTTTTTCATCTTACTACTTTTACGTAGTAAAGTGAAAGTATTCTAATCCTGTGGCGGAAATCGGCAATTGTGGGACAGAAAAACTAGTAAGGTCCTGTTCACGAAAAAGTAGATACGGTTGTTTCTATACGTAGTAAATTACTTCCTCTAATGCGGTTTATTGTCAGAATCCATGTTTGTGGTTCCTTGATACCGTAAAGTCGATTGACAGCAAAAGATCTGTTTGGATGGCTATCCATACGTCTGAAGTCAACTCTAGCACCTAAACAGTTCAGACAATTTTTTCCAAAATTGATGTTATTCCATCAATATGAAGGAACTCAAGGTCTTAAGAGTTTGAAACAAATATTTTGACTTTTTGGGGTATTTTACATGAAACCCCAACATTGTCAAAAGTTGTTCAAAAATAGCTCTAAATTTTTATTAAACTTTGTCCTCGTTTTCAAAGTAAGAAAAGAAGGCGTAAAGAAAGACGTAGGTCTCATTTCGTTGAAATCTCTGAACTTTCGAAAATTACAAATGTGCACGATTTTTTCTAGCGTCTTCCTTCAACTGCAATATTTTTTCCTTAATAAAAATCTGTTGTTCAAATATAGATCTTAAAATAAATACTATTTTTCTAACACATCTTTAGTTTTTTCGTAATTTTGCGTAAAAAGGCAATTTTTAACCATTTACATTATCAAAAACAGCTACGTCTGATTATAGTGTAAGTTACGTATTTTATTGTGGCTGATTTCTATTTTTCCATTAATGGAAATATATTAACAAGAATTTCTTACAGGGAGGTAACTCTTTTAATAGGTAAAAATCATTGTTAAATCTCCTAACCTGAATATGGGGCGTTATTGCATTCTGAAGTAAACGTAATTATGAAATTACGATCTTTTTGATTCAGAATGCTTGACTCTTATTTGCCAATTTCAAATATGTCTGATGTATTTCATTTTATTGTATCATTTCTTTTTTTATGAGGATGGGAATTAATATCGCTATTGGGCAATAACTTTCAACTGATTTATTTAAAAGTGTGGCATAGGCTAGGAAATCAGTGACCTCCCACCAGCCCGGTGCTTTGAACAACCCTTACTTTTAAACTACTCCATTAACTCCAGTAGCTCTGAACGCACTGCCCGCGAACTCTAGAAAGCTAATTGCCTAGCGGCGACCTTGACGTTCTTGAGATATACTTGCTATTCTTTGAATTTAAAAGTACTCATCTCTCGAACTTAAAAAACTTACTATCTTCGCTTTGCTGACCTCGCACTCTCACACGCTAGCTCGCGCTTAATACGACATAATGAAAGAACGACGTCAGACAAACCCTCCCTTCATCATCCCCATCCCGCCTCCCAATCCCCGTCTCTGTACGGGGGAGTGGAGGTACCAACACCGGCAGGAAAAACCACATCATAAGGAACACCAGCTGAAGAATCCCCTCGGGGATAGGCAGCTGGACGACCAAAAACTTCGTGAAGCGACTCAGATAATCGTTCATTCTATTATTTTTTTAATTTCATTAACATGCAGTGCTTATAGTATAAAAACGGTTAATTACAATAATATAAATAATAATAACGCGACCTGTAGTAGATTTAATATTCATTCGACTCATACCATCTTTGGTCGTGTAATAGAGAAATAATGATGATGATGATGATGATGATGATGATAATAATAATAATAATAATAATAATAATAATAATAATAATAATAATAATAATAATAATAATGTGTATTTGGCATTTTGGGGTCGACAGTCCGACTTTGCCGCCTAGCTAACGGTGTCCCCTGTCTAGTTAAATTCCCATGCTTGGGAAGTAAGAGGAGCATGTGGCGAACATGACGTATTCCCTCACCGTAACTAGTAAGAACTGCCTACCTGAGCTTTTCTTCGTCACACAGCCACAGAGACTGGGCCGATTTAAAGGAAAGCTACAGATCTTCTTTTGCCTCATCCGGGAATCGAACCAGGAGCATACAACGGGAACAGTAACGGTGTCCATGAGCCATCCTCGAGGCTCAATAATAATAATAATAATAATGATGATGATGATGATGATGATGTAAACACATCTCGGGCTTGCTACTTTTAATTTAAATCAAGGAATCATCGAAAATCAGCGAAAATCAAGGAAATTTGGTTGAGTATAAAAGTCATATTGCTTTTTAAAAGAAAACACATATTGTTTGAAATACGTAGATGATACGATATTTCAAGTAAAAGGCCTCATTATAGAAATGTTAATATTTATTCGATATTTCTTCAGAGCAATGTTTGACAGTACCTCAAATATTCATTGAATAAAAAATATCTAATGAATACAGAAAATCTGCATTGAATATAACTCTTTAGTCCTATTCATTTCAGCGCTGTATTAAATAAGTGTTAATTATCACACTTCTATGACCACCTATTAAAAATGTTGTACGGTGTTCTAGAGCTTTTCCCATTCAAAGAGCGAGACTGACATGAAGGTCTTGAATGCAAAGCAATTACACAGTTTATCTTCCTTTGAAATGGATTCCACAGGTGGAACATTTTCAGATCTCTTAATGAGTATTGCGTACTTCGTACCATCAATGCCTCTCAACTGCTTTTCGTCGAGGCATCTCCTTCATTCCAATTAATAACGCGTTATATCTACCATCAAGTTATCGACTTCACTCGTCCGTCTGATCTCTCGGGACGAGCAAAGCCCTCGGAGGCGCGATTCCTAATGGCGATATCTAACCTCCGCTGGAGGGGGGCGGTAATGCAACTGTTTGTGCCGCGGGGCGCTCCGTACTCGCAGATGGATGAGCATTTAATTGGCAGAATTAATGTGCCGGGTGACATATCAGTGCTGCCGTTAGGAAGCACTCCTCGTCGGGATATCCACGTCCATGAGCCCGCTCAGCAACGGCATCATCCGCTGCTTGTGCTCATGCATGCGAGGGGCGTTTCGAACAAACTTGCATTCGAGGGGAATGATCAGCGCTGCGAGGAGATACGAAATGAAATGCGCAGAAGTGAGAAAATGTACATGCTAATAACTCGTGGAACGAGATTACTTCTTTGAGGCAAATGTACGCAAAGTCTAGTATTTTACATTCAACGCAACTAGCTTCTTATTATAATATTTGAAGTTTCTTCGAAGTTTCTACTTTACATAAATTACACAGTCGATGTACTTATTCTAAAATGTTATTCTAGGAGTAATACTAGATGTTGGGGGGTTGAGACTATGAAACATGTTGTTTGTATTGAACAAAATATTATAACTGCTTCAAGTAATAATCCGTACGGACTTCCATAAGTTTTAATATAATTTGAATAATTTAGTACTACCTTATATATTTTGTATACGCTCATATCTTGGTGAGACACACTGCTTTTATGAGAAATGAAAATGGAGAAAAGTGATTTTAACGAATAACTGCTGTTATGGGAAATGAAAAGGTGGACATGTAATTTTAAGAATAATGAAGAAACTACATTGTTATTGTTTTCCTTCAAAAGCACTTTTACTCTCGTAGTAACTACTCTACTAATTTTTATTTTTATTGGTTCAATGAAATCGTCGTATTCGTCGAATGAAATCGCCGTATTCGTTCAATGAAATCGTCGTTCAATGGTATATTTTGACGTGATGATGCAATGGTGGGAAATGAAGGAGTGTGACGTGATATTACGATACAAGCAAGGAATGTGCAAGTATCGTAAGCTTTATACGAGTGTATTAATACCTATTACGTCACTCGAGTTTCACTTTTTGTACGACTAATAATGGTTAACATAAGTTAAAACTTTTCCTCCGAATGATGATTAGCTGGCATGCTGTGTTCAGCATGCTGTGTTCAGTCAATATCATCTAGCAAACAATCACCTACGAGTAGATCTCCCAGGTGACACTGTTTAAATATGAGCACTCAAACGAGCAGACAATGGATCGAATTAGGATTCATTTTGTTTAAAAAAGTCATCAAAGTTATGCTCTGATTTATTTCCAGCTTAATAAATGATGTAGCCCTCATGAGGGGATACACTATTTTGATTTTCTTTTGAGTTTTGGTAACAAGGGAGGGCACGTGAGGTCTATCGTCACTATCACAGATGTTGTCTCGTTACAGTAATGTACATAATCCAAGGAGACAATAGAACGATGACCAAAGATGATTACTTCTCAACGGTAAGCTTGTCTGTAATTGGTCAAATACCTGTGCCGTAATGAAACTGTAAAGTAATGACTCATTACGCAAAGAGCTACAACCATGTAATAAGAGAATTATAAAGTGGGAATAGAAAAAATATTCTACCACCAAGTAAATGTGGTACGATCAGTAATTCCAATTGCAATAGTAAATTATGAGAAATAATTCATGTTGTTGAGTTTGTAAACATATTTATTAAGCGATTATTTAGTGAATTCTGTTATTCGTGTAGCAAGATTCACCTAACATTATTTACTTTCCTTTAGTAAATCGGACAATCCAAAATCGTAAATGAATGTACCGAGTGAATTGTCAATGCCCTTGTTTCGAAGAAAAATTCATTCAGTGATTTCTACGTCTCGTGTACTTAGTAAGTTCAGTGAGTGCGCGTTCCCAGAAATCGGACCAATTCGAATAGTTAGAGATACCATGTAAACGGTAAGGAAAGAACTCTACATGTAGTATTATATGCGATATAAACGCTGTGTTTAGTATTTTATACATTTTAAATAACTATAATATTCATTCTAAATATATGGTAGAAATACCATCGATAGCCAAACGTCTATAGGCCGCGTCTGTAGCTATTCTGTTTAGCTAGTGTCTATCAGATTACTGAAGATACAGAAGTACGAACCTACGCGGCATTTGGATGGGTAACCGCCCGGGGTCACCTGTTGCTAACTACCTAGCTGAAGGGATAGAAAGAATATATTCCTTCTCGCGTTTCTTCTTAATGAGTTACTATGCAGCGATTATGAAACCCAGGGTGTGGTGCATGAACCTGATAACCCACATTTTTTTCGAAATTGAGTTACGAGTAGAGTAAGACTCGTCCTGCCATCTAGTCTCTACCGTTAAATCACCACCTCGATACGTGTGCTCATTTCTTCACAAAAGAGCGAAGCACTGATTGTGCGGTTTAGAAACTGAGCTTCATTCGATGCATGAACCTGATAACCCCATCAAGTTGGCTGGTGAAGTAAGTAAGCGTGTTTCAGCGGCCAGAAAGCTTGATTTTTCAGAGTTTTTGAATTCTGAAACAGGTAAGATGCCACTATATAATTTCAATTATTATTAACTATTGCCTTTGCGTTCTATATTTCGTGTCATTTAATAATTTCAGCTGGAAATGAAGGTCAAATAAGACTGTGTTTACCAATTTTCTTAGACTAAAAGATGTATCTTCTCTACAGGTAGTGACAATGACAGCATCTTTTCATTATTTTCAATTCAGAGCCGAAATGAGAACAGTACAGAAAAAGTAACTGAAGACAGAGAGAACAGAAGGTCAGATACTGAAACATCAGACGGATATTTGCCGGAAGCGACCAGTGTACGATGTGCGCACGTTTTCTTGATCCTCCAACTCCCTAGTTCTAGCTCAGCCCGGCACAGCACGGTCCGGTAAAAAATATGAGCTCCACTCGGAACGTCACGGCTTAGTTTGCAGTGCTGCCCACCTTCGTCCTTTACAATGCGGGCTTCTCAGTTTTCACTCTCTCTTTCTAACGACCTTTGCGTACGATACTCCTTGTTACTCAATAGTTTCTATAACTATTTATTATTTCTTCAGAATTCTAAAAAGCCTTGTTTTGTTTCTCATTGTTATGTAGTCCAAGACGCGCTATTACCCTGAGTTTTCTGTCGTTGAAGTTGACAGCACTGCACGACCGTGACGTAGACAGAACCCGTCTTTCCCCGCACCCCCCGCTTTGGAGTATAAAGAAAAAGTGCGCGATTAGTACTGTCAGCTGAGAAAATATCAACGGAGAGCAACAGTATGCAATATAAGGAAGTTTTCGTATAACACAAACATTCATAACCACTCATAACGTATTTTAACAGTTCCTTTAACTTTGCGATTGTACCTTAACTAACGAGAATTAGGTTATGTGCACTAAAATGGGAAACGTAAAGGGCTCATATAACATTTGTTATGGAGAATGTCATTTTGGATTGGCTTTCGGCAGTGTTTGATATTTAGTAACAATATATTGTATTTATTAGGGAATTGGAGAGGAAGAAAACGTAAGCGTGATCCATCAACGTGGAAACGTAATGTACGAGCAAGAAATGGGCGTGAAGGTAAAAGTTACATTGATTATAGAGTGAAAGAGATTCCAGGTGCAACTGAAGGAAAAATGATCAACTATCGCAAAAAATGTTTTCTAAATGTTAAATCAAATGACAGAAAGGTATTATTTTCCAAATATTATAGCCTTTTAAGCTGTACGGAACAAAGAATGTTTCTTTCTTCGTTCATTAACATCAAGAAACTAAAGAGAAGATATTCATCTAGTCCAAAGAAAAAATAGATTGTACAGTAGAATATAAAGTAGTTGAGGATGGACAAAATATACAGATTTGTAAAACGGCTCAGGCTAGTTTCTTAGGTATTAAAACTGCAAAAATTGATTACACGGTAAATTTACTGAAAGAGAATGGTTCACCGCAGGAAGATGGTCGAGGTCGACACCAAAACTGACCCAATAAAATACCGGAAGACAGAAAAAAAATTGCTCGCGACTTCATAGAACGGCTACCTAAATTCAGAAGCCATTACACAAGAAAAGATAATCCGCACCGGAAATATTCCTCACCAGAACTTTCTGAAAAAAAGCTACATGAGCTTTACGTAGAAACATGTGCTTCACTAGATGTGGAACCAGTTTCATATTACACATTTACACATATTTTTCAAATTGAGTATAATCTTCATTTTGGACATACTAGTCTCGGCACATGCAAGTTAAGTGACAAACTGCAAATTAAGAAAAAGAAGAGAACACCTGCTGTATATTCACCAGAAGGTTGCTGCAAATTAGTAGAGCATTGTAAAATGGTTAATCCTTTTATTGTAACGAGAATGAAGCGGGAAGACTTTGTTTCCATTGATAATATGAAGAAACACTTAATATTTAGAAAGAAAGGTGAAAATGGTAGACCTGTAAAGATACAGAAAGCATCACGAATTTTGATATGTGCGAATTTGCTAGGAAGCTATGGTATAGTCTATATACACAACAATGATATGGAAGACTATTCATTGGTGAATATTTTTCGAAGAGGTAAAGTACCAAATAAGATTATTTTGCCACATTTATACAAAACCAGGCGTCCTATTACAAATGCAAAGTTGAAAGATTTGAGAAAGTTTTGCCAGAATATATACCAGAAGAACAGAGTTTTATGCTGGGCTTAGGGGAAAGGTTCAGAACCAAAAGAAAACAAGGGGAAAAGGAAAAGTCAGCTTACCAGTACCTGATGACTCGAATGACAATGACAATTCATCTGTGAGTTCATTTTATTATGATGCATATGAGTAGTTCATTGATAAATGGTATACTTGTGGTTTGTCAGGTTCATGCACGGAAAGGTCGAAAAATTCGGAACCAGATATTTTACTTTTATTGCAATATTAATATGACAATGACTTTCAAAAATTCCGAAATTTTGTAGAATTGTAAGGTATTATATGTACTACCTCTATGAATAAAAAGATAATTGTTGTTTGTAAATATTGTGTACTTATGTACCCATAAAGTTTTCTCCCTTTTTCTCCACTCTTCCTCTATGTGGGTTATCAGGTTCATGCACCACACCCCAGTACGTTTAACGTAATTCTTCGTTTAGTAATTTTCATTGCAACGGGTTTTTGTAAATGTTACTAGAAGCTTTAGTCAACGCAACGAGTCGTCGACAAATCTGCACTAAATGCAGTTCGTCATGAGTTACGACCTCTATAATAAATATTACTGTATCTGCGTTACTAAATTTGACTAAACAGCTGTTTTGAAGACGTGATTTAGCACATGTTCTTTAAAAAAAAAACTATACCACCTATTTCAATCTATTTCGCGATTAATTGTGTGGATTAAAATTTCTCTGCATATAAAGAACGACTTTATGATTGTTGAAGTTTCTATATTCTTATTATCGTTTCTGATTTTTGCCCTATTATTATTATTATTATTATTATTATTATTATTATTATTATTATTATTATTATTATTATTATTATTATTATTATTATTAGTGAAACTATTCATTATGTTTTTTGTTAGTGATGGTAATATTGAAACGAAGGAATGTTAATGAATTGATCTACAGATGATACAGTAAGATGGAATGTGAGACAAATGACACTGGAGAACACAAACCCTGCCCCAAATCTCTCATTCATGGCCAAATCCACAAGTAGTGTTCAGCGTTCCCCTGCAACCAGACGTAGAACGTTAACTATTAAATATTTTTTCTGTCTATATTTCATCAATATATTAGTATGCTTTTGGTCTTTGATTTTAAGGACAGAAAATTTTTTATTGTATTTGCATTTGTTTAACATTTGTTTTGTAATTTATATGTATTATATATATATATATATATATATATATATATTACATGATACCTACAGAACAACGTTTCGGAAAGTAGTTGTTTCCATAGTCAGGCTTAATAGCCAAATTTATTTATTTTGCCAATTAAGCCTGACGATGGAGACAACGAATTGCCGTAACGTTGCGCTTTATGTATCATGTTATATAAATTCAATAAAGCAATTACAATGAAAAGTGTTGTCTTTAAAATCAAAGACCAAAACATTCTAATATATTGTAGAAAGTTAACTCTTTGGTCACTAGGCTGTGCGATGCGCATATGTAAATATAATGGGGCCGCGCGTGTTGCAAATGTTAATTTTAATGTCATAAGAACATTGTTCCCCATCTTTTGTCGCTAGGGGATCCGCCACACTTGCTGCCCCTTACTTGCGTCACTACTCCTACATGATGCAACTGTGCGCAATGGGTTTGCAGACCTTTGAGTGATGCGTTGCGGCATTATTCAGGGCGGAAAAGGGTTCTGCGCTGGATAATTTTTTTAACTGTGTGCGATGTACCGTGCAACGCAGGCCGGACTCTACTCTGTAGGTTGCAATTTTAATTCATACCGTTGCGGGTGGGATCTGGTCCAGAAAAGGGTAGTGGGTTACGATGAGAGCGTGTGAATAATTGAAATGCCTGTTGCTGCTCTCCTCTAATAATGAGGTAGCTTATCCTTGCATTGGATTTCTGTGGGATGTTTTATTACGAGGGATTTATTTGACCCACACTCTTCTATCATTTAAATTGGCGTTAATTTTTTTTAGTAATATTTTACCTCAATTAAGTTGAGTTTTTACCTTAAATACAAGTTTGTTCTATAATTATTAAGTAACAAACGCGCATTTCATAATCAGAATTTCATTTGTTAAAAAATAAATTTTATATTTTATGAATAGTGAAAGTGTTTTAAAGTAAAACTAAAGAGTGAAACAGGGTATCCGATGCTGGTGATTTGAATGCATGGAAAACTGAAGACATCGTGTTTCAATTTCTAAGTAATATGAAACCTACGAAGAGTTGAATTGTTTTTCCTGGTCTAAATTGCAAAATAGAATTATTTACTTCACTTTAATATTACAGGACTGTTTTTCAATCTACAATTGTCTTTGATATTTTTTACAGTTGTATCACAGTAAAGAATTCACTTTCCACAATGAGCCAAGACAAACGAACGCGAGACTTATTATGGAGTAGATAGGTAAGGTAGTAGTCATTAGTGTAATTTAGGTTCAGTAGATTAGAATGGGTGAAGGAGAATTCATAGCTTCAACAACTTACAGACTCGCAGTTTCTCAAAAGCTTGATACGAGATAACGAAAAAATGTGTTAACTAGGTTAGGCTTGAATATAGTTTTTTACAGATCGACATTCATAATAATGATTTCTCCCTCTAGAATTTTAAGGTTGAAGAGAAGCACTATCTTAAGTATATTGAACCGATTACTTCCAGATGTACAAGCACGATATTACCTTGTTAAATCCTAAAAGTAATATAAATCATTGTTGTTCATTCTTGTCGTTCGGAAGTTGTCTGTTAAAGCTTCTCAAACTAGGCATTGAAATGAGTACCTTGTTCCAAGAAATTTTAATACCTGCTCATACCTTAATCGTAAAATTATCAACTATTAAACACGACACAGAAAGATGGTCCGCCGCTTCCCCTTTGCCTTGTAGCTTAATGTTATAGAGTCTGCCTTTTGCGATCGACAGATCCACCGTCATGGCAGACCTACGCATGTTACACCAAAACCCCTAGTAATATGAGTGTTAAATATACCTCACTAACACTCGTAATATCATTTTCCTCTTATTACTCGCCGCCATCAGAAACAGCAATTACCACGAAATATAATAAAGCGCTTTTGTTTCAACTTCCTTTAATGTTAGTAAATGGCAGAATGGTTGGCATATCGGCTCATAAGTAAAAAGTTAATAAGTACTTATTTTGTTCAATGAGGGTCCATTTTTCCTACGTTTTCTGCAGTTTGAAAAATACAAAATACTGTAAAGCAGAACATGTAGGTTCTGCGATCATGCGAAGTTTCGAAGTGGATACAACCTAGCAATAACATTAGAGACCGAGTGCGGCATCTTGCACGCCCAGTTTGCTTCGTGAAAACGTAAAAAGCAGGAGTCGGGGAGCTCTGCTTACCACTCTCTGTCGCTCTTCCCTCCTCTCTTCTTTCAACGCCTGGCGCGTCCCGTCGCCACTTCGAGACCCCCTCCCGCCATTCCGCGCCACCCCCGTCTTCCCCTGCCTCTCCCTAGCGCCATCGATCGGCTTCGTCTGGCGAGACGCTCCCGAGAGTTATTAGAAGGTTCGTTATGTAAGCACTTGCTCATCTGCCCGATAGAGCCAATACTCTGGAGGCGGATCCTAATGGAAACGCCAAGGCCGACCTCTGACGCCGCCGTATTATTGGTTCCAAATTCGAACATCACGATTCCAATATCCGAATTCAATTTAAATGCTTCCCCGATTCCATTAAAATATAGAAATAATTAATCTCACACTCACTGAGGAATAAAATCTGCGATCTATTCTTATCTCGGCGCCCCGTGCCCCTCGGAATAGCCGAGGAGACCCTCGCCGCCTTTCGCGAGACGCAGAATCTGTTGCCACTACCCCGAACGCCACAGCCTCCTCTGTTTCCATCATCTCAACCGATCAGCCTGCGCCATTTTGAAAGTTCTTACCACCTCTTTCTTCTCCAACAGCCTATTTGCAGCTTTTCCTACCTCCCTTTCTGTTACCTGTCGTCCGTCTCTCCATCGCCTCTGCTATCCCCCCCCCCCCGCCGCATCGACATACAGCCGCCTTTCCAGCTCGACAACCCTTGCCCGCCATCCCACCAACTCGTCACCCCCTATTTCGCAACCTTTTGCCTTGATACTTTGCCGATTATCCGTCTTGACAGTTACCTGCCCTTCTATCCCAACTTTGCTCTCGCGTTTCCACCGAACCACTTCCATCGTCTCACCGTCGCACTTACCAACAGATTCAACGCACCTTCAAACTTCCCACGTTCGTGGCTTCCGGCCCCTACATTGAAGGTACTTTGTCCACTAGCTCCATTCCGTCGCCCGCAATCTCCCTCTCTCTTCCTCGGCCCATTTCCGCCCGTTTCTCCCTCTCCAGCCCACACCGCGCGCCATCTCTGCCTCCGGAATCTGCCGTCGCTCTCGCCGGCCCCGCCCCTGGCGCGTCCTTCCCCTCACCCCCTCACTCCCTGCCACGCCCTCGCCTCCCTCGACGCCGCTTCGACGTGCCGGCGCAGGCCGGTCGCGAACGCAAACGGAAATGAAATTGATGCCCCGTCGTTCCTCGAGTTATTCGAACCCGCAATTAATCGAGACTTCGCTTCTTGCTCGTGACGAGCCTGCAACGTATAAAAGGAGTGCATCAATCAGGTGGGTTTCTTCTTCGAAACTCAAGTAAATGCTGGAGTGAGGGGAAAATATTTTGAAATTGCCTTCGTTAAAAAGATGAGGGTGCTTGTTTTTTGTGGGTTCAGCAAACTCTTCGCGTCTCTGAAGTGCGTTGGGATCGCGACGATTTTCGGCGCTGAAAACAGCGACCGTTGTGGGAAAAACGATGGAGAAAGGAAGACTGGTCGAAGGAGAATGAAGAATCGTTCTAAATAAAGTACATCGGAAGAAAATATATTGTTTATTTTATCGGTATATACTTGTATTTCAGATAGAGAAACATAATTCTTCTTGAAATGGCACAAATGTATGTTAACATTAATACATTTTACATAAATAAATATTTATAATATTTTTACTTTGCCCAAGCATGCAACTGTGCTTCATGTAGGTGAGCCAATAATTTAACGATGACATTGAAAGAAATCTTTGTTTTATTTATACATTTTAAATTAAATTCTCGTGAAAATCTTGTGAAACTAATAAACATACGAACAAAAAGAGGATTTGTAATGCATTTTTTTTAACTTGAAAATTCTCAATTTAAAACTGATTTGGAAAATATTCCTGCATTTTTGTTGACACGGTTATAATAATTACTAGGAATCGTAGTACGCTCGGCGACCGAATAAGCAACTTCCAATTGAAGCAGATGGCCCCGTGATCTTGGAAGACGCGCGCAACAGTGGCCGAGGCGTGGGCGACGGGCGACGGGCGAGCGGGCGAGAAGTGTCGCCTCGCGTCCAGAGACGCCGGGCCAGTCCATGCGAACGGCGCGTCCAATCTCGGGGTCGGGTTGTCTTGTTGAACTTCGACCCAGTTCGGCCCAAGAGAGCGCGGGCGCAGACAGCGCCGCGGCGGCGACATCCCAAGCACAGTGGGTCGGCGCGCCGCCGCAAAAAAGGCCCACACGTATTTTATGGTTTACTAGTTCATTGTTGTGTGTTGACGGACCTCAAACAAAACACGTAACGGTATTGTTAATACCCTTGCGGGTCTTTCTGATTCTTTGTGCCCTCGGGCCTTTTGAATACTTTACGGCCCGCTCTAATACCAACACAACACACAAAACATTTTTATGAATTCGATTTATTAAAGTTAAGATGCAAGCAAAAGCAATAAATAAGTGGCACAATGTTCAAATAAGAAAAATAACTCATCATAAACCTTATTATGCTTAACTGATATGAAAATTGTAATTTTGGAATGTTCCCCTGAATATACAGTTGCCACCAGTCACTCATATTTCACCATTAAGTATCACCTTCTTTAAGAGACGTAGTATATGCTTCTTGAGTAGCAGTACTACTGGTAGTAATAATACGTATAAGGCACATTGGCTAACATTCTGGAAATGTTATTTTTTGATGTTATGAAATATTCTAAATAACTTTTGGCAATAGAAAAAATAACCTAAAGGTACCGTTTCATCAGCGCAATTCATACTGTTATTTTCCATATAACACTCAAATACATTATAATCATTTTCGCATCTTTTCCAGTATACGTATACCATTTTTCTAGGCGAGAGATTCAGTTCCTTTGAACCGAAACGTTTCGTTCACCTTTAAGAAATAGGTTCTCTGCAATGTGAAGAGGTGTATTACGTGGTGAGACCAGTCAATCAGCATTTATGTGGTACATTTAAACGTTAAGTTTTACACAAAATACACATAGAATTACTACAATTTAATAGTAATTCTATTACTATATTACTAGTTTATTAGTGATCTATTAGCTACTGCCGCTCCGAAACACCCCGCAAATCCACAATGCGACTAATTTTATATTACTAGTTGGTAAATCGGAAGTTTATGATGGACACTCGTCC
This sequence comes from Teleogryllus occipitalis, assembly GCA_011170035.1. Lineage (NCBI taxonomy): Eukaryota > Metazoa > Arthropoda > Insecta > Orthoptera > Gryllidae > Teleogryllus > Teleogryllus occipitalis. The sequence goes on along the minus strand of BLKR01000780.1, from coordinate 225,225 downwards.
TTTGATCCAGTGAACTGATTATTCGTATTTTTTACGCTAGATATCTAATGTTATTGCCAACGCACGTTGCCAACGCACGTTGCTAACGCACGTTGCTACACCGCGGATCCAACATGCCACGTTCGCGAGGGCCTACCGGCCCTCGTTTTCGGGACCTGGTTCGCGCCTACGCTCACGCTGTTTTTTAAACCTCTCTCACTTTTAAAATAATTTTTGATGAAGGGAACACTCACTTTTAAGAGAATTTCTTTTAAAGAGTGTAGTAAATAAATAGACAAAAAATAACTCACCTATTGATTCGCATTATATATTTTTTCGATGTATTGTAGGAATTGTTCATCTCGGTAGACAATACAAATCAATTTAAAATACTTACAGGGTGAAAAGAACGCACAAATTCCCCACCAAAAAATACGCAATCCCACGCCGACACAATGAGAAAAGTGTATCATGAAACGTTTCCACGTACAATTAACTTTTGATAATACACAAACTAAGCGACCAACACGAGAATTGCACAGAAAAATTACGTAAATGAAGCAAAGTAATCATAGATACTTCAATTAATTCATTTTTTCTATCGTTTTATACCTTCTTTTAAGGTGGTTGGTGGCCATGAAAGCGGCGTTCTTTGCATTAAAAATCTTCAATGTTATAAATCGTAAAACCAGTGGCAATATTGTGAAGTGATTTGCATTAAAAGAGCCTATGATGCAACAATTTGTAAAATCAGTGTACTATTGTGAAGTTATTAGTAATTGTGAAGTGCTCATTTAAATGTTTCACAAAGTAATATAAATTTTCCCCACCAAAAAATAACCATTTTTAATAAACATGGGAACCGAATCTTTCGACCAGTGAACTGATATACGTAGTATAACGGAAAAGATTCTCATTTTCATATGATTATCGAGATTTCACTGGAAACCGTTTCCGCTGCAACTTCAATATATTCTTTCGTTTTGTGCAAACAAATCAGTCCTTAGATACACATGCTGTTTCATTTATCTGATGTCATAGTGAGAAATGACGATTAAAATGCGTCTTTTCACTTTAGATGCAAGAAAACATGTACTTAACGCCCTCTGGGCAAAAACAGCTACTTAACGCCCTAGATACATAAATAACTATTTTGTGACATTGCGAATTGAACGCACTACTCATTTTCATGTGTCCAAATAAAATATCAAAAGTGAAAAATATCCAGATAATACTTACAATAATCTGTTTTTGGATTTACGTGAATTTATGAAGATGAAGTAGAATGATGAAGGAGAAAAAGGAAGTATGGAAAATGTAGTTCAGCACATTATTATTATTATTATTATTATTATTATTATTATTATTATTATTATTATATTGTAGATAGCAGCTTAAAAGACACTGAGATAAAAGAGAACACACTAAAAGACAAAAGATAATATAAATTAATAATATCTAAAACACATTCTCACAAATCCTCTTTTTTTAATTTTATCTCCCGCCTTTTTTTCTTTAAATCACTCAAAGCTAACGTGTACGAAGTTGGCAGCTGCATTCTGTAGGCTGGAGTTAAAAATTCGTACCCTTCAGTTGTTCTTTATCAAAATGTCTTCAAAAAGTAAAACAACGTGAAAAGTAACATTTAACCAATGGATTTGTTATTTTTTTGAGGAATTCAGAAGTTCTCCCCTCTCTCTACCCGAGGATCAATGAATTCGAACTAACCTTTCAAACTGGTCAGACATCCCTGAGTAAAATGTTTATAATTTTCGCTTTTACGGTCAGTGCTTCAATAGTATTGATCCTTTTTTAGACTTTTTGTTTCCGTTCATATTTAAATAGAAGCACTAGTTCGAGAAAAAAACAGTGTCTTGAGTATACACTCTTCTGAATAGACAATTTGTAACACTTTTTCTTCATTAGATCCATGACCAAGTGGATCTTATTTTACACATTTGTTTTCTTAATATCGAAATCTAAGTATTATTTAGGAAAATATAACCAGAAATACATGAGTGGTGGTAATATCACTCTTTAGAAGAGTATTCATGAATATTGTGCCTTTTTGAGATCCATGGTTCAAATTGCTATTAACCTTTTAATCTATTTTTATACTTTCGTTTTAATTTCAAATTTGAGCACTCAGCATGAAAATACGATCCGGGACACTCTCTCGCAATTCAAATTCCCGTCATTAATACTTAGCTGACCGTCAGGTTATATACTCTGTGGAGAATATGCAAACTGCCATCGCTTTGCATGTGCATCTATTATTTATACCATACATTGATAGCTGCCCATCATAGAGAAATGATAATGTACTGAGATAGTTCGCGGACCGCCTAGCTCTAAAAAAAGGTTCAAGTCGGTTGAGGAATTTAGAGACTTTGACTTCAGCCTTTGTTGCTTTCACGTTTACCTTTTAAAGTAGCAAAAGTATTCCGATATTGACCCAGTATTTATTTATACCCCACCCTGCCTAACTACGATCGGCTCTGCTCAGTATCGCCCAGCCATACACAATGCCCGGCATTGGGATTTTCCAGTAACACAAATTTCGAGGTGTAACCAAATTTGGAGTAAAATTTGGGGGTTGCAAACCTCCCAAATTTTTTTCTGGAGTCCTCAATAATATTCCTGTAATATTTATGATGAATTACATCATTATTTTAAAAGTAATTGTGAAACAGTGATAAATAGATATATATTTTATTTTAATTTTTATTTATTTACCGTAAAAAAATGTTAAAAACTGTGCAATTTTAGACGCATTTTAAAAATGTCTGGAGTTCCTTGCCTAGCACTTGTACCTTATTAATATGAATTTTGAATACAGAATTCAACGAGCCTTTTGGTAAAATTTGGTAACAAATATTCGTTCCTGTAAAATAAAAACTATCTGACAAGGCAGACGAGCTACAGATTCGCCCCTTATGATGAAAGATGTATCTCATACAAATTTATCCCTTATCGTGTCTCATGTGAAGGAATCGACTTACTAATGCGAGAACATGAAGAAATATTTGATATTTATTTAGACTAGCGGAAGTCATACCTATTTATTTAGACTAGATTATCCTGAAGTGGCGTGGTAATTTATTTATTATAATCCTTTTTTCAGACAGAAAAGAATTAATTCTACCTTTATGTAAAAAGGAAGTGATGTTACTTACAGTTTTGTTTTCGCTCTTCCCCTCCGGCCCTTTTGCCCTCCCCGCTCCATTCCCTTCCATCAGAACTAATGTTCCTTCAATTACTCGCAATTTTATCGCGCTAGGACAGCGAATTTAAAATTTGGGAATATTGTGGGCTTCTTTACTAAAGTTCCTCATTGTTTTTGGATCTCCGAAAAAAATCTGGAAGCGCGTGCAATTAAATTCTGCAATTTCTTAAGAAATATCTTGTAGGTAGTTACTGTTCTCTTGTGAAAGTAAGTGTTCCAAACTTCATCCACACCGAAATAAACTTCTATATTTATATGAAAAAAAAAGAGTATTGTCTTTATATATTTGAAAATAATAATTTCTCAAAAAAGAGCTTAAATTATAACCGGCAAATCAGTAAACATTCCACCTGCTTCAGTTTAGCTGTTCTCGAAATCAACGCGTACCATTGTCTGAACGTTCACTGCAAATGTGTGAACGTTCGTGCTCCACTCATCAGATAGTAATTTTTACAACAGACAATTCATTTATATTGATCAGCTTGTGTCTTCGCGTGTTGCCTGTTGAGCCATGACGGCCCCGTGTGCGTCGCGGAGGGCCCCAGGAGGGACGGGGCCGTAACCGTTGGCGCCGTCGCCGCTGGCGAGGCGAGCGCCGCTCCGTGCCGCGTGGCGCTTGTTTTATCTGTCTGAGGGCGCACACTTCCATCGCAGCGGAGGCGACGCTCAGCGCGGCCGTCTGCGGCAGGAACTGCACGACACGGTGCGTCGGGACGCGATGCGGCGCCCGCGACGCCGGCGGTCCGCAGCCGTTTCCCCTTTTCTTATCTCGTCCTCTGTCTCGTGATGTTTGTAATCTGCGGGTTTATCCCTCTTGGTTGTTTTCCACGCTGTAGAGTGGAGTCGTGACATGGGGCTTCTCCTTAGTTCTCGCATATGAGAGAGACGTGCTGAATTACAATTGAGGTTGGGCACGGAAACTAAACTACATATCAAATCTTTGTGGTTCTGGACTCTGAAATGTATGCAATCTTGACTAAAGCGTATGCATCATATTCCACCTTCAGAGAGACCAGTACTTCTGGACTAAAATTCTACAAGAATAAACACACGGTTGAACAAAACATATAAGTAATTATCATCGGTGAACTATATTTAAACAATTTAAAAAATAACCTTCAATGAAATTTAGAAATAAAATTTCAATTTACCACAACATTTAATGTTCTTGTCTGTGTTCTGTTTAAATAATTGTAATTCTAAAGAAAGATGCTGATAGATAAACGTAGTAGAAATGATGTAAAGATTTCTCAGAAAACTGATAGCATTACAAAATTCAAAAAAAAGTAAATTAAAAATCTAACCAAATAGATATGTCACAGTACATAATTAGTACTACGTACTTTATAAACTACTTAAATATCATTCTATAACGGATGCTCCAAATAGTACTCTTTGTGGGAAAGAAAATACTTCGTCTATTTGTTCAGCGAACTGCAAAACTTCACTTCTGGCAAGCACTGCTTGGCAAGACCGCAGACTCGTTCCGCACCTAGATTGTAGAATCCCATAGCAACAGCGGTGATGTCATTCCGTCGACGACGCGGACGAAAAACGGACGTAAAGATCCTCTCTGCGCGAAGGAGGTGGCGAGCACGACCGGTCCTCGACCCGACGCCCCAGAGCGCCTTTTTACGCGAGTAGTCAGACACATGTGCCGGCGGCCGCCGTCTGCCAGCGGCAGCGCCCGGCCACGCCCACCCGCTTCCTGCGACGGCTTCTTTCGCCGTCCCTCGTGGCTCGCAGACGAGTTGGAGATATTGAAGACCAGTCCCTGGCACCTGGGTATACGGAGGGTGAGATGTAGCAGTGGTCACGATGATGAAATACGTAAATACGTACGAGTAGATATAGTTTTGTGTCCACTAAATATGCCAAAAATTCCTGTTCTCCTTTGCTTTTTTGTCTGCGAAAAATCTGGGACTGTGTGTGTGTTTCATCGTGTTTTTCATTGTTCTTCAAAAATCTAAGAAGGTTTTGATGTCAATATGTATTTGACATTTTGCGTCGATAGTCCGACTTTGCCTGCTAGCTAGCAGTGTCCCCCATGCTTGGACTTAGTTAAATTTTGGGGGTTTATAGCGGCATGTGAATGTTGCTTTTGTCTATGTATATTCTGACGCCCCCACTTAACTACTTGGCACCTAAGTGACGACGTAGACGGGTGCTCGTAGACGAGCTTGATTTTATCTCACGGACGCAGGATCTTTGGGTGCGAAAAGAAGACCCAAGGCATAGAAATCAAACTTGGTGCGTATATTATGCCGCAAATGAATACAAACACACACACACACACACACACACACACAAAGTATGGCACAATCAAATAACGACACCCAAATTCCTATATCCGATCTTCGAACGTCGGTCCAAACTTACAAATCATATGACCTATTGCTTTTTACACCATTCAAAATTTCTTTGAAGTTAATCTATTTAAACTAAATTTAATCTCTGAAATAATATCCCCGTGCACGGTTCGTACCTGAATAAGTAAAATTATGCAAACGCTTACTCTTATTTAAATTGTGACATTGTAATACATAGTTCAAATTCTTAATCCAATTTTGTACTCTTATTTTCAAGAAATCGCCTGTTCACATTAATTTACTCTCCTTCTCGAATAACAGCATACAATGAAACATCCAAGCAATTATTTACAATGTAATTACAATTCAAATTTTTGTGCTGAAAAATGTACAAGGCCTTTCCCATTAATCGTGAATGTACGGCTTGCTCCCACCCCGTTCTATTGCATGAGATACATCACGGTCAAACTGAATATTCCTCCGCTCCCAGATTTGGTTTTATGCAGAATTATTTGCCGCGATCCCTGCTGAAATCAATTTAAAGCGGCCTCATGCCTGGTGTTTGAAGACGCGCTTCAAAATTTCGATTGTAATAGAGTTCCTTTTACCTTTTCTGATCGAGCTCGTCCCGGCCGTCACCGAGTACCGGCGCATGCTCGCTCGCCCGCTCGCTTGCAGCCGTTCGCAGGGTCGGCGCTGCCGCTGCCGTCCTCGGGCGCTCCGCCAGAGGTCGCTGCCCCGTGCTCCGTGTCGACCAAATTCAGTTCGAAACTCCTATATTCAACTCCTTCTCATGTTCGTCCTCCTTTGGCCTCGGGAACCATTCGCACGCCGCCTCTTCTTCCCTCTTGTGCTCTGACCTCCGCACAACAACGCCCGCGCCCACCAGTCCACGCATGCGTAAGGCAATTTACGGCGCTTCACTCACTCTTAGCGTCGCTTGCGGCACACCTCGAATCGCAGATTTTGAATCACTCAGCCCACTCAATATGCAAAAAATTTACATCGAATTTCAACTACTTCGCCTTCCAATCCAGTTCAACCTTCGCCGCAGATCTTCACTCAAACTTTCACAACAATCGTCTGAAGAAATGACGACCTCTTGTCCGAGCACTATACGTTCATCGAGTACTCCTTACTCCGCCGGCGATCTAACAAGAAGGAATGGTCGTCTGTCCGGCGTATTTATATGTGTAGTCATCCGTGGAGGGGCGGCATCTCGACATTCCCTTTCGGGACAGACTTCGCATTTACCATAAGCGGCAAATGTCGCGCTGCGTTGCGGACAGTGAATACTAGTATTCTAGTATTCGCGATCTAGATCGCGTTCTCACCGCACTGGTCACAGCAGTGCGCTCTAGATAGCTTGACGCTTCTAGATGATGCCGCAGTTCCACGGGCGGTTGGGACGATTGGTAAATAATATATATATATATATATATATATATATATATATATATATATATATATATATATATATATAATGTCCACACCGTAATCTGCAAGATGAGATATTTTTGAACATTGTTACATTTTGCTGGTCTAGTACTTGTCGATATTACCTCACATGTTCAGAGACGTGCAGAATTTGCAACTAAATGTGAATGAGAGGGACAGAGAGACAGAGACAGGCAGAGAAAGACACAAAGTCAGATAGACTGAGGCAGGGACAGAGAGAGACGGAAATATGGAGATTGACAGAAATCGAGAGAGAGACGGGGAGAGACGGTGAGAGAAAGGGAGAGGGAAGGAGAAAGAGGGTGATGAAGGGCAGGACAACGTCTGGCGGATTCTGCTGGAATCATATAAAAAATATCCGATCAATCACGATTTTTCAAAATCACGCAGAATGAGGAAGTCCCTCTTCAATCAATGTCGCAACTCCAGGGTTTTCTGACACTAACTTTTTCACTGTTTTGAGATTCCACAGTTCTATAGAAACATGGAAACACGAAAGTCCAATTAAATTACTATTGCACTTTACCTGAATTTCTCGTTTTCATTTAAGGTGATTTAATTTCTGCAGCGAAGTTTTGTAAATTTTAATGTTCCAAAATGAAAGTAGCTCAACAAAACTATATACTCTAGAACATTTTGGCGAGAAAAGTTTTTCACTTTTCTCACAGACCTTTTGAGGGGAGGACCGGGTCGGAAAGGTTCCAAGGAGGGCGAAATAGGGAAAGCCGGACATAATGGAGCGAGGATAAAAGTAAAATTACTTACATTTTACATTACAGATAGAACGCATTTGTTTTCCTCTCTAATAGATGATTGGATAAATAACCAAATAAGGGCACCGCAGGATACTTTAGCCAGGTAAGTAACACACTGTGATGTAAAATCATGCAAAACACTATTATAATAATTACTTCATGCTATTTAGTATACTAGTATAAATACTATCAGTAGGCTAATATTAGTATTAATAATATTGTTGTTAGCATTTATTCTGTGAAAGTTTACATTTGCTGCAGAAATGATATGAATAAAATTAATTAAGATATGCTGAAATTTTTCTAACGATATCTGAAACAATACACTAACAAATTAATCTATTGAGATGAATTTCAAGAATATTACAGTCTTGATTTCCATGAAACTTAGCTCTGCTCACAGTCTTCGATGTACACCATTTTCACTTACGTAAACTTTGAATGGCTGAATAACAAGATCGCTACTCTATCAATGCTGTAAACGAAAAAATCTCTTTCATATTTCGTTTCGGGATTATATTTAACATTTTCTAATCAGCAGAGGCACTTCATGTTTTATTACATGTGTTATTAGAAATAAAAGTTATTTTTGTACTTGTTAACCTTTACATGACACAAAGCGTATTAGTATCTGCTTTCTCGGACGTCATTATCCGTTCGGATTTGTAGACGCTCCACCAGTCTGGTGAGACGGATCGTCGTCCAAGTGGAGCCAGCATAATTCCTACCAAATTCACTCTTTCCCACCATCTGATAAGGCTCACGGGCCTATGCTCTTCTTCCTTACAAGCGTACCTCACGGCCTCTGTCGGCTTTGCCTGTTATTTGTGAAAGCTAGGTAACATAAACTGTGGTCCGTTGGTCTATAGATCGCAACTGGGGAAACCTACCGCACACTGTTACCGGTGGAGAGAAAGGCACGAGAAAATGGTGCTGCCCATGTGCGAGGTTCACATGTCTCACATATATTTCTCTTAAGCCACTCGACAGGTCAAGAAAGATGGGATAAGATTGGGAAAAAGATATATGGTAGGTAACGCCACTCTGCTCTGATTAGAAACACGATGCATAGGGACACCACGCAACGGCCCAAGGCTACACGTCCATGCCCAATCGTAATTCGAACCCGCAGCCCGTGATCGCCACCGAGCTTCCGCCTAAGCGACCTCCGCCGCCACACCGCCCGTATTAGTGGCGGACGCTTTACCCGCGAAACCTGCTAACTGCGCTCATTACCAACACCTCCCGCGTCCCTGATTCAAGCTTCCGTCCTCGCGCGCTTCAGACGCGGTAGGCGGTCGTCGTAAGCACCCGGGTCCTCAAACGTCATGGCATTCACCTTCTCCGCGGCTGAGCAGCTCCGGCTCCGCCCCTTCCTGTCCATCGAGGCCTACCGCAGAAGCCTGTGTTATCTGCATGGCTCCCACGCGCCTGTCGCTCTAGCCGCCCGTCCGCTGGTCTCGGTCGCAGCCCTTCTGGGCCCTTTGCCTTTGACGGTCGCAGCACAACGCCCTTCGCGACCGACGCGCTGCGGTCCGCTTCCCTCGCTGCCACCGCCAGCGCGAGGGAGATCCCAGTCACGCCGCGCCCACGCCGCACGCCTTCGACTATCGATACCTCGCGTCGCTCCATCCTCGATTGCGACCTGCGTCGCGGGGGCAAATCCGTATCACGTAACGAAAATTTGGAGTATTTCGAGCTGGGGTGTCGTCCAGAAGGGCGGCAGGAGGTGAAACATGCCCCGCCATATGTAAATTGTGGGGGGGGCATGTTCTAATCCCTTCCTTTCTCGCCAATTTTACTCTCCAATTCTACATGTAAAGTAGGGACCAAACCAACTCAGGTAAGGAAAAGAACTGATTGGCAAGGTAAGCGCGTTAACACGGCCGCCGCGGCCGCGCTGTTGTCCAGTTTTTTCTTGCGCCTTATTGCAAATCTTCCAGACTCGCTCTTACATCAAAATGAAATGCAAAAAAAGCGCTAGAATGTCCAAATGTCATGTTCAGCGTTGTAGAATATTAGCAGAGAAAGAAGAAGAATATAAAAATGACAAGGTAAGCAGAATTCATTCAATCAACAAATGATTCAATCGAATAAAAATCAACTTTAATAAAACCATATTTCAAAAGAAATATCCCCATCCTAAATCTGGAAAATTGAAAAAAATCTGGAAGTTGGGTTTTAAAAATAATGTAATTAAAGTGTTGTTCGAAAATAGTGTCACCTTCCACTTTTACTTGGAAGTGAATGAGATAGTCGGTTCTCAATTTACATATGCCATTCTCTGAGTCGGCCTCCTTTTTACATATGGGTTTAAGTCTTATTTTCCATCTGGTCCCCAATTTACATACGTCGCTTGCTCCAGGCCCCGACTTATTTGGGTCTTCGATTTTTTTGTCAGTTTTCAACATCTTAGTCATATAGCAACCAGTGCGATTTTTAAACTGTAGGGAAAACTATAGGGAGAAGACGTAATGACATCACAAACACGCACACACATCCATGCACAAGGCGGGATTCGAATCAGCGATCTTTCGCGCCGAGACAGCTACGGCCCTTCAGCCTTAACGACCTCGGATATCCAGGCTGGCAATTCTTTTTTCATTCAAAAGAAATAAAAAATATATTCATCTCTAATTCACATTTAACGCTCTATGTTTTTGCTGATGAATGGAGAAATAAATTGTAAATGAATTGAGGGAGGAAGACTTTTTTGTTTGAAAAAAGGGCCCCCTTCTAACAACTGCCCAAGGCTCCTGGTTTTCTCTAGGCGACCCTGATTTCGAATATCTTCTGTAACGCACATCTTGAACCCACCCCGCCCTAAATAATCACGTAACGCTCGCCTCAAGACTCCGAACAATAATTAAAAATAAATTATAACGCGGTAACGAGTTGTATTAATTTTATTTGTTAAGTATTAAAATTTATAATGGTTATTCTAAGAATAAGCTGCTGATGCTAACTGCACTTTCGTGTTAGTTCCTAAATTAAGTTAATTGGCAGAATATAAAGGCCTACTGCCACTCTCATCAAATCTTTTAAATATGAGTTCCACTTCAGTAAGTGATAAAAATATTAGTATTAATCCCTGTTTATTTAAAATGAACTTAGGGATCCAAACATTTTACACAAGAGACTTCATTAGCAATTTGGACTACTTGAGAAACAAATGAACAATTTACTGACTTCTAAAAATGTAGTAGCCTACTTATTTTATTAAGGAGCAATTACGGAGCAAATTTGCCGAGAATTTTATGCCCTTCAACCCTGAAATACTAATCTATCCCACCTATACTTTACACCCGAGTATACCAATAATAATTTACTCACATTAATTTTCAATCCGAAGCATTTCAATCCTAAATAAAATATTTGGTGATTGCTTTTTGTTTATTTGAAAGGAATATTGGTATGAAATATCATGTGTAATAATTTCAGTTAGAAATATTATGTTATAATTTCAGCTATATATACGTAACTTTAGCCCCTCCTGTAATTTTTGAACGGTTGAAGTTATTGCAATGCAGTTTACTCGGAAGTGCATGAGGGAATGGAGCCAATTGATGTATGTATTCGTTTCCATTTTATCACTTGTATTTTACTAATAATAACTCACTTTTTCTTCCGCTTTCCAAATAAAAATCAGGTTTGTAGAAAGATACATTTCAAGACACCCCTATACCATGTGTTACAGCGAGTTTTCAAATAACCATGACTTTTAATAGCATTCTACCATCAAAGACTACCTAAAATTATTCAATAAATATAAAATTACACAAAATGTTTCGTATCTTCCACTAACGGTTCTAAATTAAATATTAATTTATTATTTCCTTTTGATAAAATTTCAAAATGCTCAAGTGATTACCATATTCACATTCACATTAATATCAAATATAATCTGTTATTCAATTTAGATAACTTCAGTTAAAGCAAATTCATTCAGATAAAGCAAATGGCCGTAACGTGAAACAAGAGTTAAGAAAATGAAAAATATTTGATTAGTATTCTGATCATTCAGCCTCAATAGTTCCAGAATGTTTTGATTTTTTACCATATCATTTCTTAATGGTTCATACATTTGACAGATCTTTATAATGTGTTTTAATGTTTCCAAGTGATTTAGATTGAATGCCATATATGTATCTTTCTAGTTCCGATGGTTCGTAGATTATATTTTGAAGCAAGGTTTGTAGGTTATGTTTTTGTGAGGCAAAGTGTCTCGAAGACGCACATGACAAATTCATATTAAGGACCCACTTCTAGTGGCGTGATTGCATGGGTCCAGTAACTTGGGAGTACAAACCAAAAAGCTTACAGTTTGACTAAAATTTACTCATGATTGTATTCTAGGGTTAAAATTGTCCGTAACCATCTTTTCACCAAGATCAACAATGTAAAATTTATTATGCAAAGGCCAAAAATTCCCGACTTTCGTGGTGTTTTTGCCAGCAAAATTTTTCCCGAAGTATTTTGAGGTGGAAAACTTAGTTCATTTACTAATACTAACATAAAAATTAAATCTACTTCCTCCCCTTTCCCAAAGTGGACCGCCTTATTGCTTCCCATCGACTGCACTATTTTGTTCTTTGTCTCTTAATTTATTTATTGACACTGCTTCCTAATTTTTCCATTTACCTCATTGATTAGTTATGTGATAATATTAGTTCTTGTTATTGTGTTTTTTAAATGTTCCATTACAGATCTCGTTTTGTTGGCATATGAAAATATTTATTTTTCATTGTAAGGATCGTTGATTTCGTTCTTCTATTCATTATTAAGTACATTTTCAACGACTTATATTTCATCTAGATTTGTGAAACATATTTTTATCTCTATCGTCACTCGTTCGCTACTCTCACACTTCAATTTATCGAATCTGCTCTTTTAGCAGACTAATTAACTCGTAGTTCCTTTCATGACAACATTCCAATCATAGAATAATGTGCAAGATCATTCTTGTCCAATACTCCCAGCCAAGTGCAGCGCCCTCGATCTCTTTGTCCTTGCCTGCACGTCGCCGTGCCCGCCCGCTACTGGCGTTTATCTCGGGCTGTGTCCCGGCGTGGCAACGGTCCGCCAACTCGCCGCAGTGCGCCCCTTTGATCGCATTGAAAACGTGCGCTCCGGCCGTGCCACTGTGCACGGGACGAGACGCGCGACCGCAGACACGCGGGCGGCCGCAGCGCCACGCAGACGCGTCGGCAAGGTGACGCGCAGACGGCGACGGCGGGGCGGCAGGCCGCGACGCGCGCGTTCAATGCGATTCAATGTGAAGCCCGCGCGCCATGCCGCTGTGCAGCGAGTTGCGGCTGCTCCCGTGCGGAGGCGACTCGGACGCTCCACTGATTGATTATTTCGTGTTTCCGGGCGCGTCAACTGCTACGGTCATTAGTCCCATAAGTGTAGCGTTTTTTTTTATCGCGGGAGATGGCGATGAATTTTTTTCCTTCGGATGGCGAGATCAGGCGCTGAACTACACGACGGCTAGCGGAGTTTAGCCCAACCAGGCATCTCCCACCAGCGGGGCACCGCCCCAGCCGGGAGAAGCTCTAAGCTCCCGATCTGTGTGGTAGTTTTGTGTGTTAGTAAGGGGTAACAAGGGATACAAGGAAGAGGAAGGAAAGATCTCCCGCGGTCAGAGGTCCATTTGTTATAGTACTGCTCCGACATTCGCCTGATGTTGATCGGAAAAATCACAGAAAACTACCGATCAGAACAGCTCGCCGCTAGAATTCTCCTCTAATGACTGAATTCGACCTAGCTATGTAGATACAGTCGAAAATCGTACCATTGTCGAGATTTGAACCCAAGGACCTCTTGGTGATATGCACTACAGTGATATCAGTTGCTGCTCTGAGTCGGAGGGTCGAGACGGTATACATGTGGAGCGTCCGTTCAGAAATCTGGTCAGAAAATATACTGTAAGTGCTGGTTAGAGGATTTTTTTGAGATGCAAAAAATAATGATAAAGTAAGGTGTGCAATTCACATCAGTCGCTTGTTATCATCAAAAACTATGCTTGATCAACTAAGAATTATATAATGAAACTTGTAAATTCATTAATTAAGGATCATCTGAACCACTGAACTATCTGTTGAAAACTTGTCATGTTGTTAAATATACTTTATTAGTATAGCTGTATCGATTACTTCTTCTCTTAATATTTACGCAATAACTTCTCTTTCTCAAACCAAATTAATCGTGTTGAAATTTTGCTGCGACTTCCTTCTGTGCGTCACTACTTTCTCTGTAATTGTATAAGAATAAAGATCAGGCACGAGGACACAGGGCATTGCAGAACGAGAAGATGAGCTTGAAGGCAACCTGAGCTCCGATCTGATGGTAGGAGCAAAGGTTAACGCGTGTTAAGATCAAACGAGGCCAAGGACGGAAAAGCTATTATGGGTATGGCAGCGCTGACACGTGTGTAGGGAGAGAATAAGGGTCGGGTTCGAGGTGAACAGAGGGCAACTTTGGAACGACGCACGGGTTCAAAACAGGCACTCTGGCGCCGGTCAGATTGCTTACTACCCATCCATTCTCCATCGTGATACGAGCAAAATTAAAAGTAGCTGCAAGGAAAAAGTAGAAATATATCGGGAAATGTAATTAGTATTTCAATACGTATACTTACCTTCAAGCCTTTTTCTCTTCTACTACTGGTGATGGATTGTGAAAATAAGCTTTTGTTTTGAATATTGGGAGAAACATCAGTATTCATTGCTATTTTCCCGCTGTATATTTTGCTATTTGCTTTGTTCTAAATTATCCTGATTTGCCCATTGTCTCGAAGGAATATTTGAAGGAATATTCATTGAAGGAATAATCATCATCCAGTAAATTTAGGTGACAGCATTACTGTAGTTTCAAGAATTAAATATTTGAGTGAACAAATAATTCGCCATTAAATCCTCTTGAAACTACGTCGTCCCCTCTCGCTGTAAATAAATCCAGTAGTTCAGGCAGTACTGATTCCTCCGCGCCCTAAACGTGATTTCCGACACCCTCGAATGATCAAAAATCTGAAGAAGAATAATAGTATTTTAATATGCAGTTCTATCGTTTCAGAATTATGATTAAAGAAATATAATGAAAGAGAATGGAAAGAAATTTTCGCCTGAACCCACTTTCAACATGTTTCGTACCATGAAGACGCATGGCTTTGTCATGCCCACTACTCTCAGCTCCGCGTGCCTTCTCGCAGCGCCCGCTGGGAGCGAAGAGATCGCAACCGGGCCTCGGCCGGGGCAGGGGCAGGGGCAGGGGCAGGGGCAGGCGCGGGAGTGGGCAGCGGGCGCCGCTGCGCCTGAGGCGCGAGCCCGCAATTCAATCGCGTCTCTTTGTGGCGCCCTGGGGATCCGCCGCCGCTCTACTCCGCCACTGCTCACTCCGCACACTGCCCTACACGCCCCCCCCCCCGCCCTCTATCACTCCCATATCACTTCTACCCTCTCCCATTTCTCTTCTAGTTCATTGCTCCCCTCTACTCCCCTCTCCCTCTCCTTCCACTCCTACTCTCCCCTGCCCCAGTTTCCCACTCTCTCCATTCCTCCCCTATCCATCCCTACCCTCACCTCCCCTCCCCCATATCTCCCCTCCTCCCCCAGACCGAACGCCTCCCCTTTCCCCGCCCTCCCCACTCCTCCCCCGTCAACACTCCCCTCCTCCACACCGCCCTTCCTTTCCCCGTCCCACATAGCTGGTCCACGCCCACCCCGTTTCTCGCCGCTCGTTCCTCTTGGTCTCGCTGCACCCCGCGCCGCCACACCATTCGCCCCGCCCCCCACTCGACCGTGGGACGCGCGCGCCTTCAAGGCCTATGTTATTTATGTGTTGAGCTGTTTACCCGGCGCTGCGCTCGACTTTTGTAGCCTTTTTATTCTTTCTTCGATTTAGGGAATAATTTCGTATCGATTCTGTTGTTTGTCTTTCCGTGCATCTGCCGAGGTCTTCTGGTGAAAACAGTGAAACGAAGTAATAATTCGCCACATTGAAATCAATTTGTGGGGTGAAAACAAGCAAAAAACGTAAACAGCTGTCAGATTTGAAGATAAAATAAATTAACACTGCTAGCTTGTAGAGATGTTGCAATAATATTTTTTTAGATTGTAATGTTACTGATATAATAAGCAGACAATATTCGCGATGGTATTCAGTTGAATACCAATTTGTGGAATAATTAAGGATTTTTTTTTCAATTCATTTGCAACTAGCTGAAGTATCCGGTCTCGCGGGTATATTTATCACAATCATTCGTTAGACAGGAAGGGGAATTCCTTATTCCTACTCTACTTCAAATCTATTGAATCCCCGCCTTGCACTACCCCGCCCTGCACCACTCTACATTGCCTTGCCTCTTCCTTTCCCGCCCTGCGCTGCCTTGCCTTGCTTCCACCTGCAAATACCCACTCTACTTCACCCACTCATTAAAAAATGTGAACTTTGTTTTCTTTCTCGCTTTACTTCGTAAGGAGGGAAAGTATTGTAATCGCACGGCCAAAATCGGCAATTTTTCGATAGAAAAACTCTCTCTTGTCAGTTCCTAGTAACGAAAAAGGAGATAAATCTTGTTCTATATGTAGTAAATTACATCCTCTAACACGTTGTGTTGTGACGATTAATGTTTTCTGGGTTCGTGAAATCAAAAACTCAACTGACGGAAAATATCTGTTTGTTCGTCTGAGCGTCGGTCTGTCTGTTCTCCTCCCGGCCGTCAGTCCATCTGCCCTTCTGTTCCTATTCTATCTGCCTGTTTGTCAGCCTCTCTGACTGTGGTCAACGCTAGCGCCTGAACCGTTCAACGACCTTCTCCAAAATTGATATTCCCCAGGTGATCTGACTGCACTCGAGGTGAGATTGAAAGGAATATTTTAATTTTGTGAGGGTCCTTTACATAAATCTCAACAGAGGCCTCGAGTGTGCGGTTTAGAAACCTTGAAAAATAGCAGTTGACGGAAAGATTATTAGCTAAAGGTATTCCTGTAGACAAAAACAATAACTACAATAATTCGACATAACAGTTGATACAGCCTTGAGTCACGTTTTTCTATTATCTAATAAATATTTGCTTCTACTTTCAATAACCTGAAAAAACAGCAGTAAAATATGTTCCATTTCTTCTAATACCCATTTTCTATTACTCGTTTACCTCAATTATACTTTCTCTTGCCAAATTGATTCTCAACAATGTAAATAATCATTTCTTCACCACCCAAAGGCATTCTCCAGTATCAAAACAGTTCCCAAACCTCATCCAATCTGTAAAATTTTAACATTAACATGTAAATCATTGTTAAATATGTTTCACTTCAATAACTATTTCTTACAGAACACATGAGTACATTTATACATTTTTATGACAAAATCAAGAATTTCTATCTCTTCTACACTTAATGCCTTTACATCTAGATGTAATTAAAATCAATATTATAATTTTTTAATATTATTTATAAATATAGAGATAAAAACTAATAGAAACATTCTTAAATATGAACATTTAGGATTAGACAATTGAATTCAAAATAAACAAACAGTCCTCTCTTATCCTACAGATACGCAATTCTGTGGATTGATGAACTCCATCGTATTTGTTGACACAATCTGGTCAATTGAAGATAGGTAGCTATAGATAAATATAGGATATAGAATAAGTATAGATGTAGATAGATTTATTAAAAAGTGAAGGTTCCTAGTCCACATCCTAGTAACGGGTCGTTTCGTGTTTCTTTTTTTATTATTGAAGACAATTTCAATTGCATGTCTTCTGGAGAACATGCTGAATAACTGTTTTTGGAGAATATTGACTTTCACATATTGAAGAGAAATGGATGAACATTTTCGTCATGTCCATTTTCATCCCCCTCGCGACACTTCACGGTCGACACACAGGCGAAATACCAAGACAAGCAACTTCCGATAAAATCAAAGCGCAGAATTTTCGCAGCCACTCCGCAGTATTCTTCCGAGAACCTTTCCCCACGACGCGCAAAACCCGACTCCACGGCGAACCTCGTCGGAAGAGAGCTTAAAATCGACCTCCAAAGAAAATATGCTCCCGAACAGCAGTGACAGCGCGAGCGCATTCGCCGCCGCCGCCGCCGCCGGAGGCAAAAGCGGAGCGGCGTGGCCGGGGGCGGGCGGTGGCACGGGATGCCTGCGCAACGCCGCCAACGCCGTGGCGGGGGGGACGATGTGCTGCGGCGGGAGTGAGGATTAACGCTGTCAAGGCAGCAAGGGCCCCTCCCGCCTGCGCCGCCGCGGCGCAGGTAACGCGTAGATAAGTCCCGTATTGTGCCGCCTACCCGGACAATAGCCCCCATTACTGCATAAGCCCCTCCGCGGCCGCGTTCCGACCGCGTCCCGCGGCTCTTCGCGTTTTTCCTCCTTTTTTTTATCCTCTCCACCCTCGCGGAGCTTGTGCACGGCGCGGCCTCCCCGCCGCAACAGCCGCCTCCGTTTGCTCTTGTAGACGCCGGCACCGCCCCCGCTCCCGCTGCCCTTGTCGCCGGCTACCGTTTCTGTGAGTTCCTGTCCCTGCTTTCCGCGACAACGGACATCGCTACCTCTCGTGCTGCGAATAAACGCTTCGCCGTCACCGAACTCCGCATCCGACCCCTTCGCCGTCTGACTCCTCCGCCTCTCCACCGTTGACTCTCTCGCCGGCCACGCTTCCTCCACCTTTCGCTGCGTTTCTGTCATTTCCCCGACGCATTCGACACCGCCACTTTTTACAACGAATATATCGCCGTCTGACAAACCTCTTCACCGCCTGACGCCGCTCCGTCTCCACCGTTACCTCTCTCGCCGACCGCGCACCCTCCTCATTTCGCTGCCATTGTGCCATTTCACTGATACGTCCAACACCGCCACCTTACAATGAATGTATCACCGTCACCGATCTCTGTGACCAACCTCTTCACCGTCTGACTCTACCTCATCTCCACCGACAACTCTCGGCGACCGCGCTCCCTCCCCCTTCTACTGCAGTTTCTGTCCTTCCACCGACACATTCAGCCCCACCATCCCTTACAACGATCGCTTCACCGTCACCGATCGCGAGAACCAACCACTTCACCTGCAGCCTCCGGCTCCGACCCGCCGCGCCGTTTCTGCCGCCATCTCCGCTGCCCCGTGCGCGCCTCCCAGGCGTATCGCAGCCGCGTAGCGAAAAGGCCCGCCAGCGCCCCTGGAATCGGTGTAATTAAAAATACGAAAAGCGCTTTCCCGGCGGCCGCCCCTCGCGCGTCCCGGGCCGCGCTGCGTCTTTCCGGAATGGCGCCGCCGCGCCGCACGATAAACAGCGCCGGCGATGTTTTCTGCGGGGAGCTTAGCGGCTGTTTTAATTACCGGGTTGTTAAAGCTCCGATCCGCGCTCGTGTAATTTGAAAAGCGGGAACGGAGGGGGCGGGGGGGGGGGGAATATGTACTTTGCGGTGATGTGTATCGATGCCGCCTCCGGACCGTGAGCGGCCGCGGTTGGTGATCAGCGATCTGGCGACAAGTGTTTGTTCTTGCGTTTAAGCGCGCGAACTAACGTAATTGCGTCTTCGTTATCTGTTTAACTGTAGCGCGGTGTCTGTTTAACTGTTTAACTGTAACGGTAGCCCTCCTGTAGCGCGGTGTCTGAGAGGGAAGGGTAACGAGATAAAACGGAACTTTTTGGACGAGGAAACTTGTATGTGTCTCCTCGCGCTGTAAAGTCGTTGGATTTAAAGCCGACTTTATTTCTGATGTGGTGGAAAGTGAAAAAAAGGAAACTAGTTACAAACGTTTACTAGAGGCTTAATACAAGAGGATTATTGTCTTTTGGGGGGAAAAGTCATTCTTGTGAATTAGTTGGTGCAAAATAAATATGCGGGGAATGTTAGTTTACAGAGGTGTTCATGCTTACATTGATTTAATCAACGTTCTTATTGAGTAGCCTACAAATGTATATTTTATAGCCATTATAATTGTACACATCTATTGAATATTTTGCGAAATTTAATTATTGCATGAGTGGGATTGTTAATGTATAATGCAAAGCATTATTACCAGAGCTGTAAGCTCTTTCCTCTATACGATGGGAGAATGGAAAAATAATCAATACGACCCCCTCTGACTGACCAGGTGTTCCCAAAACATGCTCCACGCGATGTTGTTTTAAAGCTTTAAAATCCGGTCGCCGAAATGTGTTTGTATTTCGGAACGGATTAGCTATGCGGTGCGTGTCCCCGACAGCTCGTGATTCTGACCTTTCAGCATGGAGTCTCGCTTTTCTGTTAGTTTTTAATTAAAAAAACACGTTTTCCTGGAAACTAAATTCTTGTTAAGTTCTAAGTTAAGCCGTAACTGCGTAGGATTTATTTCTCCTTTTGGGAAACTAAATTACAGCACATAAGTACACGTGGGGAATGTCAATGAATCAATATGATAAGATTAGGTTTTTTGTGCTCACCTGGTAAGTGAACATAGAGTACCAATAATAAATGAAATTTCAGATTGAGTAAGAAGTAAAACTCAAAAGGCCAATATGGTAATCTATTTATCAGTAAATATCTAACACTAAAAATCAGACATAATAATTGAACCTTCGAAATTTTGAATTTTAATATTTATTTCTTGTATCTCCACTAGCACTTCCTTGCTTCGTATTACTCGTAGAATCACTAAATTCATTGAGTATGCTGGGATACACATGCTGCTACAGCCATCGGGAAAGGGTCGAACTTGTAAATCAGAAACGACTCTTCACATCTTGAGCGGGAATTTGATCCCCTTTCAACGATAAATCTATTATTCCGCTCTGAATTTCGTCTTCTGCTGAATAGCTCTCTGGTGGGATCCGATTTTCCCTGCACACAATACGTGCCTCTTAACCTTTCTCCGCCCTCACCGACAACAGGCCGTGGCCAAGCACTCCTTCCAGCCGACCAGCTGGTGCGCACTTTTTCCGCCTAATATTGTATACGTACGTGCCAGCGGACTGGTGGCTGGAGAGGATATTAAATCACCTGATCTCTCTCCATTTAACTAAGTCTGGTCTTTCTTGCTTTCAAAGTACAGCGTAAGCGGATTTACAAGTGCTAACCTGATCGGAAATTAAATACGCAGTAAAATGTTGCAGTGATAAATTCAATGGGATGACGTGAAAAGAGAGCTTAGCAAAAAGGTAGAGAAAATGAGAACAATTCTTTTAAAGCGTATACGTACTTTTTAGTTCTCATTGAAGACGTGCATTATTAAAAGAGAATTAATACTTTTTGCTTATTTATAGGTGTGCATCCTCTTTCATCCTTCTTTCAATGCTTCCACACTTAAATTTTTTGTACCTGCTTTTCAACCTTGATCCGTATTTTGGGTACATTTCATAAGCACAGATATGCAACTTCTTTCTTCAAGCCTGGCAATAATGCTTTTAATTGCTACACCCTGATTGATGAAAAAAGTATTTCACGACCACTAATTCATTGAAATATTGTTGATGACATTAAGTAAAATACTTGCTCCTTCGTGAACAGGACTAAGGATGTCACGACTTTATAATGCATTTAAATTATAACCATATTATATATCATAATTCCTTTGATAATTAACAAAGCAATATAACCAGAATAATATCATTCAAATAAAACAGGTCACGATTGAAACGACCTTTTGCCTTATGCTTAATCTTCGTCATATTGTAATGGCCTCAACTCACAACTTTTCAATCAGGAGAGTTCTTAATTTACAATGGTTCTTAATTTACAAAGTTATATATTTGGAACTTTCCATCACGCACCATCAAATTTCAGTGCTTCATCTCGAATAAATGGATGGACTGACAGTGAAACGAAACACCTAATGAGAGGCACACGCCATAAAATAATTATTTTGAATCTTTCTTATTGAGAAACAATTGAGAAGGTATTATTAATTCTGAGGAATGTAGTATAATAAAAAGTCAATTATTCCTTGGGGAATATTTATTTTTTATGTTTTAATAATATATAATAGGACGTAGCCTTTGAAAAGAATAAACTAAATAATTTACAGCATAACTACTTGAACTTTGTTATAAGTGACTCATTTATAATATTATGATATATATTCTTCACAAAATATGTAGTTGCCATAAAAGTCACCCATGTGGTTGTTTTATGAATTTATGCTTTATAAGTAATAAACGGCCGGCCTGGATAGCCAGGTCACTAAGGCTGAAGGCGGGTTCGAATCCCGCCTCGGGCATGGATGTTTGTGTTGTCCTTACGTATTTCCCTACAGTTAAAAAATCACAGTGGTCGCTGTTTGGCAAAGGTTTTGAAAAGCGACCTTAAAGAAGTAATTCATAATATGTCAAATTCTATACTGAATAGTATATTCTCAATCATTGGACTAATACATTTCATTCCAACGATGTGGAATGTCTTAAACAGTGTTCACTTTCCAGTCAGTTACCAGTCGTCTGCTGTGCAGCTAAAGTTTGGAAAACAAACACGAATTTCTTATAACTGCTCTCACGGTTTAGTTTTAGGATCGCCAGAAATGTTTTAAAGAAATTATGGCTTCAAGTCATGACATAGTTGCCATTTTAGATATGCATAATATCTTAAAAGTAAAGAAGATATTTAAAGCTATGGCTACAGATTTTCGGATATGTGTTCCCCGAAGACTCCACTCATTCCATGATTACCTTATAACCTGTACCGTCATTTACATTGATATAACAATTATATATCATTAATTATTCTAAGTATACTATAATACTTGTGCTATAATACTGCGCTACGTTATTTGCATACTGCTAGAGGGTTCGGTGGTATCGGGCTGTTGTACCCAAGTTTGCAAGTTCAAACAAGATCGAAACCGTGGATTTTTAAGGGCGAAACAATCCTTCGTAACGCCTTCCTTCGGAGGGGAAGTTAAGCCGGCTATCACATGTAGATTTACTGTGAGTAAAAGAGTCTCAAGCCTAAAAGAAGCTTCTGAACTAAATTAAAATCGCCCGTTTCGTCGCCCGGGATGATACCTCTTTCTCCGCTAGATGGTGAAAGGAGCGGAATTTTCATGGTCGAACGGTCTCGTCATGTAAAATAAGGCATAATATTAATTAACTACTTCTGATACCAAAGATGAAGCTAAATGGATGTTCAATGTCATTTTAATTCACAAGGCCACAACAATTCCTGAAAATCCCCACTCGTTGAATGGTTCGTGCATTGCTCCGGAACCCCAAACGCCGTGTATCTCCATCCCTCCTCCGCCTCCTCACTCGGTCAAGGTCCCGCGGCGCCGGGGGCGTGCCACCGGGGGCAGGGGGCCGTGGGGCGGCGCGCGGACAGCACCGCCGGAAGCGGCGCCGCGGGGAAGAAAAGGGGGAAGACTTACATGGGGGCGCTTCCGGTCTGGCTCAGCATAAAAGAAAGCGCAAGTTGATGATGCCGCCCACGGGCGCCCGGCGCGGGGGGCAGTCGGCGACGCCGAGGGCGGCGAGGACGGAGAGGACGGAGCGCCGGCGCGGCGTGAGGACGCGCGGTGGAGCCCGTCGAGCCTATCTTTGTCCTGTCGCGGCGCCGCCGTAAAAGTTAGTGGCTCTGCTCCGGAATAGGAAACTGGAGACCGTATATCTTGTTTATATTGTCGCCGGTATAAAAGAGGCCCTCTCATTAATGCCTTCTCTGCCGGCGCCGCGCCGTTGGCCGAGGCTACTGCGCGCGTGGCGCGGGCGCGGCTGCGAGGAAGGGGGGGGGAGGACAAGCGCCCGTGGAAGAGGGCTGCAGGAGGACATGGTGCGCATGGAATAGGCAACTGGAGGACAGGACGAGAAGGGAGCAAACAGGAGAAAGAACGGAAAAAATGAGAAGGACAGTGGAGGTTTTCGACAGGGGAGGGGTTCTGAGCCAAAAAGAACTAGTTTCAAGGAAATATATCGCGTGTATATTACACATTGGGTCGAGTGAGGATTGTGTTGAGGAATAAATAAGGCAGTGTGAATGCGAGGGGATGTTTATTGACGGCAATGTAGAATAATTGACAGAAATAAGATTGGGAATCACAACCATACACGTGAATAAGAAGTGTGAAATTAGATGTTTAAAAAAGGAAGTTGGGGTGAAAAACGAAGATCTGTAAAATATTTACTACAAAGCAAAATGAAGATACCAATGGCAAATGTATTAGCACGGAAATAAGTGGAGCAAAGGTCGTACAATATTAACTGAATAACCGTGAAAAGGAACAGAAGAGCCTGGAGAGAACACGCGTGAAAATTACGGAGCGTAGAGAAAAACCGTGTACCTGGTCCGTGTGCGTGCGAAGAAGGCCAGACTCGTGAAATGAGTGTGAACGCCTGCACCCACTCAGTCGATGAATTCCGATGTAATTACGATTTTTAATGCGCGCAGACTTGGTCTCTGTTCGCTTAGTACTCATTATTCCTGCAATTACGTTCTAATTGCGTTTCTCTGTGGTATTTTTCCAAGATGAGCTGTTCAGTTCCCGTTCTCGTTTTTAAAAATCAGTACGGTACTTATGCGTATCTCCCTTTGTATTCCCTTTAGAGTACCGTGTTTTATATTGCATTCTATCTATGTGGGTTTGTAAAGTCGTTTGCGCAGTATGTTTAAGTTATTCGCATCTTCTTTTTGTGTAGATAAATAGCATTCTTCCACCAGTGCGCTGAGAGCTCGGGGAAAACAAAGCATCGAGGAATTTAATTTAGATTCTTTTGTAGTAATTGTAAAAATGTAATTACAGAACGCTAGATTACGACTAGATCGCTTTTTTCGAGTTCCAATTAGAGTGATGGTTTATTTCCCGCGCAGGATTACACTTTGAGTGCTTCGCACCTGGTCTCCTGCCGCGAACAGAGAAATTGAAATTTGTGATCGTAAGTAACGGGTTATTACTTTTCGATTGGATATTCCAGCCGCGCGGTGATTTAAAACAAGGTCCCTTTTTGTGAAAGCAGATTTTTGTAGCAACTGCTGTCGCATTTCCGCGAGATATCGATGCGTAGTTCGTTGGGGAGGAAAACTTCGTTACGCGATTTAAAATAAATCCCTATTTAACTAGAATTGAGTTGCCTTTTCTTGGAGTGTGAAAAGGGAGAAGTAATAACAGTGGAATATTCATAAGTGGATTTTACTTCTTTTATTATGTTCAGCGACAAATATTTTGAATAAAACGAAATGTGTACACTTTCACTCTCCAAAAAATAGCTATTGTTTAAGTGCTCAGTAAATTCGATTTATGACCGAATTTTCTTTTTATCCCCGGATCTTTATCGCCCGTGCAGGTGGCTTGTGAGCCCCCGCACCGGAGGCTGTACGCGGGGGTCGAAGGCGGTGGGTTTCTCTGCCAAGCGGAAGCGGGCGTCGTAGAAGTCGCGCGTGCCTGTCGGAGATTAGCGCGGGCGCAGCGCTGGCAACACCGCAAAAAGCGAACCGCAGCATCCGCCCCCCCCCGCCCCCTGCTCATCCCCGTTCACCACCCGCACCGCTCGCCGCGACCCCCCTTTCGCCTCCCGGTGATTGACGGAAACAAGCTTAACAAAACACAACTTGTAGCTTAAGATGGCAACTCAAGTTAGGCTTAAAATATCCAATTTGCCCAAGTCGGTAAGCCGGTTTCCCTTCCGAGTCGAGCTATAAACTTTCGGGTTGAGATTCGCCGCTCCTGAGCTTTAATCTGAGAGGAAGGAATAGAACGTTTAATAAATCGTTGTGGCCGCGGTGTAACTTGAGTAAACATGCCACTCTTGTCCAATATACTTTGTTTTCTTCGTTCAGCAGCACATTGTTAAGAAATCTACTTTACAATTGGACATCAATTGCCGAAAAGTAATGGCCAAATTAAATTGTATTTTAAGTAGAAATTTGTAAATAGCGGCCAAAAACCTTATTTCGCAAGCATTTACAGAAAAAAGCAACATGTATTAGCATCTGAAACCTTCAATGAAGTTCCTACGAAGACGACTAAATAAATCAAACGTTGCTCAACTTCTACTTCATATATATTATAACTTGCCAATTTAAAAATATTTTCTGATAATAAATTAATTTTTTGAATTACCTGTACTTTAGTATCAATGAGTATTGAAAACATCAACAGACATTGGTTGTAGGCATGCAGAAAAAAACTAGATACACAAGAAAATATTGCAGATACATTAGTATGTAAGAGAATATTTCCTAGATAAGTACATATTTTGCGTAATCATGGATTTATGTGACTTTTTGTTAGTAAATTGATATTCGATCCTCACTTTAAACACAAAGTCCCTTTTATTCTACTTGGAGAATCTATTCTGAGGAACCAGCTTCCTTGTAAGGAAAGGTAACATGCATATCAAAGAAAAGTGTTCTAAGATAACCGTAGAGCTGATAAGTTTTTATGGCTCCGATGCGCTGCTCTCGAGCAGAGCAGGGAGAGAGAGCTCGCGGAGCGAAGGCGCTCGCGTCAGCGCCCACCTGGCCCCCGTCTGTGACCCAGTCATTTCGCCAATAGGCCAGTAAACGTAAAGGATGCTCGCGATCCCATATGCAAGACGCGGCGCCATCCTCTCGCCCCTGCTGCCCCCGCCGCCCCCCCCCCCCCCCCCCCCCCCCCCCCCCCCCCCCCCCCCCGCCCCGCCGCCGCCGCCCCCGCCGCCGCCGCCCCGCCGCCGCCCCCGCCGCCGCCCCCGCCCCGCCCGCCGCCGCCGCCCCCGCCGCCGCCCCCGCCGCCGCCCCCGCCGCCGCCCCCGCCGCCGCCCCCGCCGCCGCCCCCGCCGCCGCCCCCGCCGCCTACGCGCCGCCTCCGAGGCCGCTGCTGCTGCCGTTGCCGCCGCCGTCGCCCTCGCTACCCCAGTCACCACGGCTCACATCACTGACACCGTCACCACCACCTCGAGAGGAATCCGGGGCGAGTGGAGGAGGTACGAAATGCCCGTGGGATACGGGGGGCGGAACATATTGATTCTAAATCAGGGTCGCAGCCGCCGGTGATGTCCGCGCATCGCCAAAGGCGCGGGCGGGGGTCACAGGGCGGCGGAGGCGGGCGGCGTCGACCTCCTCGCTCTTGGGAGGATGCGGCGAAGGCGGACGCGGAGAGCTCGGCTCACGAATAAGAGGTAAAGAGACGCAAGAAAAGCGAAAAGGTGCTGGCGCCGGGAGATAAATGAAGGAGATGAATGTGATAAGGATTAGAGGGATTGCAGGGATGGATTCGCAGATCTTAGGAATGGATAATAAACACATGATCGAAGAAGCAGATAAAGAAGTAAATAGAATCAGTAAAACTAGAAAGGAATAATGTTCGAGAATAATATATGGTGCGTTGAATGTTGGAATTGAAAAATATGTCAGATAAGTAGATCGGATGAAGATCAGGGCTTAAGTCTAAGAATAATTGCAGTAGATTAATATGATAGCTCAAGAAAAGTAGGAAATAGATAATAAATAACGAATGAATAGAATGAATCAGGGTAGAGTAATCAGGAGATAAGAATAAACGGAACGAGTACAAAGTCAAGGAAAATGACATTGAAAAAGGAAAAGAGATGATTAAGGAGGACGGAGAAGGAAGAGAGGGAAGAGGCAAGTGGAGTTGTGACCGCCGTCAGATCGCGCTCCGGATTACGCGGGGAGCGCCAGGGCTGCGGAAGGGCCGCGGGGCGGGGCCGCCGGGAAATGTTAAAGAGATAGCGGCGACGGCGGCGGCGACGGCGGCGGCGACGGCGGGGGCGGATCCGACCTCACTTTTAACACTGAAAATATTGCCTCTCAGGAACTTCCTGGTCCCGAGCGGGTCGGGTCGCCCTGGCGCCAGGCAGCGCCCCCGCGCCTCTCGGCCCCGCCCCTCGGCGCCGCCTTGCGTTGCTCCTGCGCCACCGCCACGCGGTTCCCGCGCCGCCCGCGCGTCACTCCCGCGCCGCCCCCGCGCCGCCCCCGCGCCGCCCCCGCGCCGCCCCCGCGCCGCCCCCGCGCCGCCCCCGCGCCGCCCCCGCGCCGCCCCCGCGCCGTCGCCTCTGCCGCCACTCTGGGGCCCCCGTCCCGCCGCCTCCGCATCGCATCCGCCTCAGCGTTGCCCCCGCTCCGGCGCCACCCCCTCCATTAGCGCACCATCCCCGGGCCTCCCTACGCCGCCCCATTCCACCACCGCTTTCAATCCCACTGGGCTCTCGCACTATCAATGCGCTACCCTCGTGCCGCTCCCGCCCTACCTTCTTCCCATGCTACCACTTCGCTATTTTGGTTCTGCCCACGCCCATGCCCTTGCCCCATCCCCAGGCTTTCGCCCTCTTCAGCCTGCGCCCCGCCCTCTCCTGTCCTCTGCCTCCGAACTTCCTCACCGGGTTGAAGGGTCCTCCCATGTGCGTCCCTCGCTCCATCATCTGGTCGCCCCCAAGCTACGGCAGTTTTCCTCCCTCTGGAAGCGTTGCCATTCCTCCGCCACTTCTCCATCCCTTCCCTTCCGTTCCCATCCCCATTCCTCTCCCCGCCGCGAGCGTCCTGGCGCGCGACTGAACCCCGCCCCCACCCCGCCACACAGCCTCCTCCCAAAACCTCCCCGCATCGTACCCTTGCGCCAATTATGCATCTCGTGAATCTAAAAATAAAAAACTTTTTTAATTTACGTAAAAGAGTAATATTTTCAATTACACTGCTCAGTTTGGGTACAATGTCGCATAAATCCGTGCGGCCTGGCTTCGTGGAATCGAACAAACTTGGAAAGGGGCACGGCGGGGTCCGAAGGGGAACAAAGTAACCCGGACTTGCTTCTAGTGGTTTTAATCTCAGAAAGAACTCTTTTTCTTTAGAATCCTTCTCCCTACTCAGTAAAAGCTTTTATATCCCTCTTCACGAATTTTATGGAGGAATTAGAGTTCAAGCAAATTTAGTTGCCGCGAAATTTCTAAGGAACCTTGAGTGCACATTCCCATTGATAAAACATTAATTAAATATTTCATGTTTAACATACAGGTGTTAAAAATGTACTTGAATTGCAGTGAAACGTTCACCGTGATCTCGTCTTAGTTACTACCTTCTTTCAAAACTTATCTTTCATGTACCTGATGTAACATATGTTATTTTTAACAAGTGTAATTATTTTGTCCTAATACCTATAATTGTGATGTTATATTCTTTCACTTAATTAGTTCATATGAACCGCATACGAGAACCTCTTTATTATTCTCCAAACACTTCCACTCTTCTAATTGCAAAATTATTTTGAAAATATCTGTCTTTAATTTTCTTAGTGGTATTCGAAAACTGTAGTATTTTATATCATAAATTGTGTATATAATATTAAAATGCAAGCAACAAATACACAAACGTTTTCACTTTCTCGTATTTATTTCCTGTACAGATAACATTGTATTTTGCTAAAGGCAGAGATACCGATTTTCCCACAGATAAACGTTTTATTAATATAAAGGGGATTTTCTTGTTCGTCAGTCTGTCCTCTGTCCGTTTGCCTGTGAATAACTCTAGGGCATAAAACGTACACCGGATTTTCACTAATATAGATATTTTTCCCATCAATCCGGCTGGTCTTGTCAGCCCTTCGAATTTAAGACATTTGTTTACATTTTTTAGAGTACTTTATGTGAAACCTCGAACGTTTTCTCAAAAATGGCTTCACTTTTTTTCTTCACTTTGTATAAAAATGGCGAAGGTTCTATTTTCGAAATTTGCGAATTTCTATTTTCTTAATGAAATCCGTAATTCAAAATTATATCTACTAATAATATAATTTACGATTTTTTGAAAATATGATTGGTAATATCGCAGTTTTGAGTGAAATAATGACTATTTTGACAATTAAGAAAGGTTTATCAAAACGTCCCGAATTTCTGTTTAAATAGAGAAATGTTTGTTTAATTAAATTTCCGATTTTTATTGAAACCTCTGAAATTTCGATACTTACTTGCAAACATTCAACTTTCATTTTGATGCTGTAAGAGCGTGGTTCGTCGGCAAACAACCGCGAGCACTAATGGAGAAGCCGGTTCTCGTGTAATCTGTGCACATGTATTCAGATCCGAGGTAGTGCAACTGTTTCGGGGAGTTTGAAATATCTCAATTCAACAGTTGAATTAGCATTATAACAATACCCACTACAAATAACACGAGAATATGTGTTATGATGTAGCACCACTAGTTTCTGTAACATGGCCTGTGATTACTATGAGCTTTCAGTATCCGGTGTGTTATAATGTAATCGAGAAACACAATTTTCTTTAAATGTAATCTTTGATTTCTGGTAAACTGTTGAGTACTTTTAAAATATTCTGGGAATAACGTGTTAAATGTATGTTTTATTACTCTCAAAAATTAACTGTTAGACTTTCGATACTTTCATGAATTCTCTGCAGAGCCATTTGTGTCTCAGACATCTTGCTGTGAACATGAAGAAAATGGAAGATTGGGTGATTGCAGTAATGTGGAAAGTTACTTACTTGTATGAGTACTTTAATTATTAATTCGTTTGCCGTATACGTTTGTGTTCTTTTGCTTAATAAAACGTAATTTGTAAATATTATTGCCACCGTAAACATTTTTAGTATGCTTTTCAAATCTCGAAGACTTAATGGAATAACTTTCCTTTTAATTTTATAGTATCTTCTAAGTGAGTAAAACGCTCCTTCAAGACAAAGAGTTCGATGTCTTTTGCTTGAGGCACGTATTATTCAGAGACCTTTCCAAACCCAAAAGAAAATTTATAAAAATTTCTTCCTTCGTGTCGACAGTCGTCGAGAACGATCCTCGTAGAAACTTGTAGAAAACTTACTTTATATAGTTGGTGTTGGGCTGGAAATTTTCACTTCTTCTGTCGACCCCTCCTACCTCTATTCCCCCAGCTCGTGTCCCTCACATTTGAAGTCCGTCCAATAACCCCCCTGGAGAAAGTTTAGGTGGAGGCCAAGGGAACACGTGTTGTAAAATACTTTGACCGACTTGAATCAAACATCTGGTATATGTTCTGCTCTCTTTTCTTTTCTGGGTGGCCAGTCACCTCGCCCAACGCCGGGAGGAGCGCTATGCGGCCGACCTGCTGCCTGCCGGCGCTGCTCCTGCTAGCACTTGGCTGCGCTGCCGCCAGATAGCTCCAGGATCGCGGCGGCGCCATCGCGAGCTCGGCGGCGAGGGGCAGAAGCAACGGCAGTGGCAGTGGCAACAGCGTTCTGTGTTCAGTGTTTTCGTTTTTTAAATAAAGAGAATTGTAGGTCCCGATGCAAGAAAATGTGGGCGCCCAAGAATCATGGAAGACTTAACAAAACTAGTCATGTGAAGAGAATACAAGTTTAAAAAAATAGAGAAAAAATGAAATAAGTTTAGTGAATTTGTACAGACGTGCATTCGAGGAAAAATTAATTTTTGAGTTTGGATTTTGTCATTCCGTTCGGGCAATACCAGTGTTCTTGAACATAACTGAGCCTACTTTACTTTTGTCGAAACTCGAGAATTGTATGAAAAATGTTATGTTCAATAACACAACTAAAATAATAACGCGAAATGACAAAATTTCTTGATAAATCCTCAATAATTATCAATGATGTTGTGAACTCAAGACGAACTCATCACAAGGAGAAGTATTTGGACACTGATTGCCGCATTACGATTGATAAAAAAATGTTGCGAACTTTCTGAAATAGATTTGAATCTTTAAAAGACAAATGTTGGAATTATTGTTGTACATATTTGCCTGTTGTATATGGCAACACATTTTTACAGTGGCTTCTAGAATATAAGAGAAAAAGGTTGTCTACCTTAGGAGGAGATACAAAAATTACCTAGGAAGCTAGTAGATTATGTAATGATTATGAAAAATACCAAACAGCGGGGTGTCTACGCATTTCTAGAACATCTCAACAAATTATATATTTGAAAAAGTGTTAAAAATATTTTACTTTGCATGGATTTGTTTATCATCTCTCCAAATATGCGCGTGAATGAATATTTTTGTATCATTTGCAATTATATAAATGCGTCCACGACAGCGAGCCGATAATCACTAGAGGAAAATAAAGAGAAAATGGTGCTGGATTCGCTGTGATGGCGGCTGTTCGTCGCGATGAGCAGAAGATAGTTCATAGTTTGTCGTCACGCCTCGCGCGAAGTAATAAATTATACCTTCAAAGGCGCCTAACTACTGCTCTGCTGAACATTCGCATTTGCTGAATTAAAGTTTTCATATTGCAACTGCAATATTAAATTTTCTTTCTCTATAATCTGAATATTATTCTATCTCAAATACGTCGCGGAATTCAAAACTTTAACTTCCGAACCAGGAAATTACAGAGACATCTCAACTAATTGCTTGCGCGCGTAGTTGATAAGTTTCTAGAATCTGCCATATTTATGGAGGAGGAGTATATTTATTATACGAAAAATGTTTCCAAAATTTCAAATATTTTAAAATCATCTTGTATGGTTTTCATGAAAATTATTATTGTGAATTTTGAAATTTTGGAATTTTTATATACTATTTAATATATTCAATACGTTAACTAGTAATTTTGATGTTCGTTAATATTTTAATCAAATAATCGTTCCCTATTTGCAAACCTTGAAATACTCATTAAAATTAATCAGCTCAATTTTCAGGAAAACAACCATTCACGTAAAAAAGTGATTCGAACAACGATTCGAACAAAAGATATCAGTTCAAAGTTAAATTTATTAGTTCAACTAATGACCCAAAAATTAAACAAAACATTTCGTGTTTCAGAGTAGAAGAGAAAATTAATGCAGTTTCCCTAGAGACTAACTTTTCAGAGAATTTCCAGGAATTTGAGCGTTGAACAGTAGTGCTTAGCCGTATATTCCATCATTTTCCGAAAAGTGAGACTTTCGGGCGTAATAATATGACATGCACGACGTATATATTATTGACTTTTATTAAGAAAGCCGTGTCTATATCCCAAGTGAATTCAAAGAAGGGAGACTAAAGGCAATTATAATTTGCTCCTACATTTTGGGTTGTGCTCGCGTTACGTCTAAAGCCTTTATTTCATGTTGCATTCCCTTGCGAAACGTGAAACGTCAGGCACCATAATTCACACCCGAACGCCACAAATTTGAAATTCATTAGTGTAATCTTCCCGAGATGAAGGTGTTTGCTCAGCAGAGCGGTACACGGGCAAGAAAAGGCAAGGTACAGGCAGGTAGACACCCCGCCGCGACGAGGCCGCGAGGGGAAGCTCCCACCACGGTGCCAACTCCACGTCTCCGAATGCAGACAAGAAATAACTCAGGCCAAAAACGAACAGTCCAATACAAATTCCGAAATCTATATACTTGTGCCTATAACCTTTTCCATTCTTTTTCATGCTCTTATTTTTATCTACAGCGAATCCTGATGGAATTGACGTCAAATAATGGACACTAAAAAGTATTCCCTTTGAAACTGTCAATGAACAAAATTCATGTTTACTTCAAAGTTTTTTAAGGTAACATTTTGGTAACTGGAAATCACAATTTAATAGATATAAAATGAATAAACTAACGAAGAAATGTTTCTAATTTATTTCAAAATTATGAACTACAAATGTATTTGGTATTAAATGTTTTTCCTTCTTAATTCCTAAAACATGACAGTAATGAAACGGCACGTTATTAATTTATTAAATAAGTGTTTTATTTAGTTTTAAGTTGATAAATCATGGTTAGTAAATTCAAAGTTTCAATCAATCGTTCGATATTTTGGACTTCAAAGTAATAAGAGTTTACTGAGTATCGGTTTAGAGGCAATTTATTATCGATTCTGCTTTATTTCTCTGTCAGTGTTTCGGGATTTCTGTATATCGACAGACCCAAATAAAAAAAATACA
Source organism: Teleogryllus occipitalis (assembly GCA_011170035.1). NCBI lineage: Eukaryota > Metazoa > Arthropoda > Insecta > Orthoptera > Gryllidae > Teleogryllus > Teleogryllus occipitalis. The sequence continues at coordinate 191,712 of BLKR01000780.1, read as the reverse complement.
TTTGGATCTTCGTTATGTGATCAGTGATCATGCTCGCATCAGGCAGAAGGGTATCAGGCCTAAGACTGCATTGGTGGTTTTGCATTGGTGCATTGCATTGGTGGCATCGTGGGTTTGAAAATCTCGCGGCTTCGTTGAACTCTCGACATTTGCCAAAGAATCGTTGAAACGCGACCGACCGTGACAGCATGACGTGAACGCATGGCTCAAATTCTTTTCTAGGAGAGATTATATTGATTGTTGTAATTTTACTTGTAAAGAAAGGAGATGTTAGTGACATAGCACATGTTGAGAACTATAATTGGATCCATCTACTTGGTCGTGGCTAGTTTATATATAAAACTACCTTAAATTTACGTTAGGGGATTTCGTCTTGTATCATTTATAAACATGCTGTATTGTCGGGTGGGTAATATTTACAATAAACTGAAGTGGTGTTTGACTTTTTAAACAGTTTTGAACTTGTAACATTCCTGCATATGTGAACACCGTGTATGTTCGAAAAAATCTCGTTCGCTGTGCCGAGTGTGTGTTAAAGTGTTTGGAAGAAACATATGTCCATCACGATTTGTACAATCTGTCAACAACAAAAATTTTGTTGCATGTTCTATCGGGAGCATGTCACATTTTTGAAACGTTGTGAAACAATCGCTATGTGCCGTGTATAAACGTTGTAAGAGGCCAAATTTAAATTAACATTTGAGGGATTTCTATATTTTTTGTTCGTTATTTTATCGCTTTTTTTAATCTACTGGGAACACTTATTTTGGAAGCACCATAAATTCCAGCAGAAGCATGTACCTGTTTTATCTTGTTCACCTTTTTCCTAGAGCACGCTGTGTACTTACCGACATTGTAAAATTTAAAGATCCCATGCACAATTTTATTCTTTACCTTTTGTTGTTAGTTATTGGTATTGAAAATTTCATTGTACTCTTAAAGTTATTTATATACAACCCCAAACTTTTTATCTTGCACTTGAACAAGTGGCACGTTCTGGATTTATAGTTTGGTGCTCTAGTTTATTCAAGATTCCGTCTGCTCAGAATGTCCTGCACAAACTCATGATCACACTTTTGTAAATTTTTCAAGCTGTCTCACGTCTTTGTGCAAAAATGCATATGAACTTTTTCCATTATGGAGAGTGCGAGATGAAAATGAATTTCGGTATACTTGCATATACCATTGAGAGTTTTGTTTTTAGCGGAGTGGTTTCAGTTCAGTTAACCACTTGAATGTATACATCACCTACTCCTTTATTACTCTTGCTTCTGCGTTTCAGTATTCGGTTTTCTTTCTAGAATTGGAAAGGTAGCTTGGCACCATATTGTTCTGGATGATATTGAAATATATCTTAAAATGGATGATTTATTTTAACACTGTATGAACATCAAATAAAATTTGAAACCAAATTTGGATTTTTCATTACCTCACAATTTTTTTGTTTCGCAGATGATTGCACATCGTAAGCAACCGTAACGACACGTACTAATACTAATAACATTTTACTCAATGCAATAGAAAGCCTGTCATCAGCCCTGGAAAGCAATATATTTAATTTCAGGAACAATAAGAATTTTGAAACAAAATAATTTATAATGAAAAAATATTTAAGTTTTGTTATATTTTCGTGAATCATTGTTCCCCATTTTCATTTATCTGAATAAATTATTAATATTCTTTTCAGTTAACCAAATGTATATGACTCAAATTTTGCACCATTCAAATAATTTTCCGGAAAAAATAGAAACGCAAATCATTTGTTTAAATAGTACACGAAGAAAATACTGACATGTACCCGGTTGTATATTCTTTATATTCTCTTTTTCCGCCATCCAATATTTCAGGAGGCGTTAATGCATTTCCAGTTTGCATTGCAAATATTCATCTGGGTCGTTTTGTAATGTTCATACAACCAAGCCTTAGGGAATACAGGTAGAGCCACACAAGCGATGGAGTACAACGAGTAAAAAAGAATACGCTATTGGTCTTCATTTAGGAAAAATATGGTCGCATATATGCACATGGATACCATCAATGAAAGCTGCCGCTGCTGGTCTACTGCGAACTGTGGGGAGCGGCAAGAGCTACCAGCACTCACAAAAAGGTTGGTATTTTTTCCTATTCATGTTCTAAGTTGCCTAGTAGCGCATTTCAGAGGAGATTAGGTAATTTGCTGTAAGAATAGATTGATCAGAACGATTTCTTTATGCCGCTTTCTTTGGCTTAATCTGATAGTAAGATATAATTTAAGAATACTACCTTGATACAAATGAAATAAGCATCAGAAAAAATGTAAAAGTTTTTCTATTAAGAATTTTTAAGACGTAATATTTGCTTGAAAATTGAATATGTTCTGGGCGAATTTCGTCCACATATACGCGAAAGAAGGAAGAAGAGTTTGATGTATAGTTATGTTGCGTTACATAGGAGTAGAAAGTGTTAGTTTAGTGTTACGAAACACAGATTCTTTTTAATTTTTCAACATTCGTTGAAATAATTTATTTTATTCACTTCACACCAAAATATTAAAATTTTAACAATTTTTAAATAGAAATAAATTGAAACGTACATAAATTGTTACAATACATGGAAATGTTTTTTATCAATTGTAAATTTATAGAATCTATTAGATTACGATGAAAATACTCAAAAGCCATCTATAGTTCAATCCGGAATCCAATTGAATTTGCACAGTAGTCTCGCACCCATGCGTCATCCACGTTGGCATGTGTCTGCCCTATTGTGCGCGTTTCCTTTTCTCAAAAATTGTTCCCAATCTTATTGTTAAGAGCAGTCAGCATCGCTGACTAATTGACTTCATCATAAATTTTAATATAATGTTAATGAAAAAAAATCAACTTGTTTCTGTTATGTAATTTATTTTTACTTGTTGTCAAGGAGTGAGTGATGTCGCCAACGTTGCGCAATTCTTTATCTCATGCGCGCGTTAAGGCCGCTCCACAATAGCCCGCGAACGGGAACGGAAACGGCAACGCGAAGGCGAGGACAGGAACGGGAACGCGAAACACATGCGCTTCACAATAAACGCCAGCGGCAAGAGGAACAGCGTTATGAATCTGTAGCGGCAAAAAAGGGAAGTTCAAGAAACAGTTGCCGAAACCAAAGCACTTCTAGCTACGCTACTCTGTTCACTCTTTGTTTTGCCATCTGTCTGTTTCTGTGCGCTGCTATGAACAATGAATACTTGAACAAAATAATATTAATAACAAAGATATATTATGAATGAATGAAAACAAAAACTACTACGAACTTAAGGAAAATACAACCAACTAAAATTTTATCAATAAACGAACAACTCCAATGTACTTTAAAGAAACATATAAAAATATTTTAGGTGGAATTTTAATACTAAGTATGAATATGAATAGAAAAACAATTATCTTGTAATTACTAGAAAACTAAAATAACGCAACAATGACTAACAAAACCCGCCTAAAACCCTAACCTCGCAAATCCACGCTCTAACCTCAATATCTCACTACACTCTCAATTCCGCTCCAGACCAGTGCCGCGCGCAGGTCGCGAACTCGATCAGCTGGAAAGCTTCGCCGCCATTTGCTGTACTTTCATTGGTCGAGAGGCTTCCCGTTCCCGGGGCAATATAAATGTTGACCATCGTTCTCGTTCTCGTCAAGCTTCGTGTTCCCGTCGTGTTGTGAACGCCTGCCTGAGATGTCAGACTTTCAACTTTCTTTACGTTCCCGTTCGCGTTGCTCGTCCCATTCACGGGCAATTGTGGAGCGGCCTTTACAGTTAAGTTAAGGGGGAGACGGGGTATTCAAAATGCTTCAAATTTGCGTCACGTAATTTATAGACGGTCCTTTGATTTGTCTGCTCACCTCTCTGTCTTCATCATGAATAACATTTCACAGCATTAATGAGTCGAAATAATATCAGCTCTTGGATAGTTTCTCATTGTAAGTGAACGAGTGCATAATTCAATGTATTTTAACGCAGTATAAATTATTTTCGAATTAGTGTTCTCGCTAATTTTTTATATAACAATAGATTTTATGAAACAAATTTTCAGTCGTTTGTAAGTCAGATTATAACTGTGAAATACCATTTCTCTCGTCCCTTCTTGAATTTCTTACAATACTATACTATCACAACATCTAATTCTCTGAAGGGGGATATTTCCACTGCTAATTTTAATATTGTTATTTCTATCGTTGACCTGCTATGCTCACGAATTCTTTCACTGTTAACACTAATTTATTAAATTTACTTCCAATTTAATCATGGGTTCGACTTACGACATATTACTCCTTACCTGTTGCATATGGACGTGCAATTCTATACAGAATCACGATTCCTGGAAGTTATATAGATTGAAACCAATTATTAGATTGGTGGCAACTAATATGAATTATCAGCCATTTTTAACAATAAAATTTTAACATTTATTATTGTGTATATTACAAATTCTATTAATCCCCTGAGAATTATTTTCGATGTAGACCATTAAAACACCGTACGGGTTTGAATATAGTTCGAAAGCTTGCAACAAAACCTTGATAGATGGCTTCTCAGCTGATCAGCAAAATGTGGTCCATGAAATCCTTGGTATACCAATTCTCGCGTCCTTGCCTAAATTAAAAATGTTCCAGAATGTTCTCAAAGATTTGCTATTAATAGAAAATTAATATTTCCCACAAAATTGATACACGGTCGCAACATTTCCTTATCTGTGTTTCGTATGAAACTCCTACTCGCGACTGACTATATTCAGCTACTTATTGAAAAATCCTTCCATCTTCGTAACTACCCAAATATAGTATATCCTCTCAAAACATGGAGTTCATTTTATGTCAAAATTCCAACTACAACATCAATAAAATTTCTAATTACAATTTAATACAACAATTTAAACAATACCTAGCTCTCAAACCTCAAACTAATAATAAATTCCCGCCTCACTATCATTTAAATAATATACAACCTATGCTGATAATCCGTTCGCACCTCACTAACAACTTACACGTGTTCGCTGCAATATTTTTCTAGAGACTGGTTCCTTGCGTTCATCCAGAAGACCACGACTTTCAATGCCCTCTGTACACCTTTTGCATATAATGTGTTCGGGGCCGTGTCCATTTGCACAGCGCTATGACACCAAGCTTGGAATTGGCGTTTTGTTGATCGGTTGACTTAACAACGCGTATTCTTTGACTTCGAATTTGCGTACAATGTCATTATTCGTCATTCTGGATGCCTATTTTATCATTCAATTCAAAACATTCAACAATTAAGTTCAAGGTTCTTGGCTTATCACATAAGAGACCTAATGTGCTCTTGCTGACACAAGTATATCTCCAGGTAATAAATATGAATCTTAGAGTTGTTTTTGGTATTAGATTTTCTTTTTATTATACAGCTATTCCCGCTTTGTTACCTCGATCGTACACTTTCCATCTATAGGGTACTGTTTTTTTTTCAGAAATGAAAATAATACCTGAAGTAAACGAAAAAAAATCAGGTCACTGTATATGGTAATGCAGAGAATAAATTAACATTGGAATATTAATTTGCTCTAGACGTAATTAATTAAAAACAGGTTTTGAAAAAAAAACATTCCTCTACAGCATGTATTCCCATGCTTCGGAATTTTAATTAACATTCATAAAGTTCACGGTATGGTTGTCGTTTGTATAATTAGGATTTTATTTCCTATTATTAGAATTTAATTTCGACGATATTATTACTATTCCTTCAAAACTGTTAAATAATGACTCCGGTTAAGTTGTGACTCGTGTATTATTTTTTCAATTTTCACATCACATGTATTGGTAAACATACAAATCGGAATTACTGTTTTTATATCCAATAGAAAGTCGTATTTGAAATTATTATATTGTTGAATACAAAATTAATTTGCATTGAGACTCGTCATGTAGCTGGGACGCCTTTTCGTATCACATTTTTCGTTAAGTGGTCTCCACACAACTTTGCTTCATCACGGTCGGTTCATTAAAATGAAGTGCTTTTCACAACAACCCGCGATAAACACGTACACAATGTCAACACGCGCAGGTATTTATATCATAATAACGTTTCATGTGAAGCGCAGACAATAAGGATGAAAAGGCCTGGAAATTACTTTCGCCGTGCACACCATGAAGTTTTGACTTTAAGTACTTCTAAATACGTCACGACTGCTTTGTGAGTAAGTAGCTTGTCGAGCTCGACAGAACGCAGAACAGTAGCGGGCACAGCACGGATTGAACTTTTCGCCAGCATGTAAGTAGCTTTGTCACGCGCCCACCGCCTGGCGCCCTCGGTCGGGTTTCGCTCCTCTTTGTCTGAATCTCGTCGCCGTCAGCAGCAGTCCATTCTCGCCGTTCCGACCGCTTCAAACCCACTCTCCACACCACACTGTTTCGGATACCGCAACTCGCCCATTCACACACGGCCGCCTGCTTTTATCGCTCCAACTGTCAGTTTCGCTACCTGCCCCATCCTTAACATCAACGTTCCTCACTTAACAATATGCAATAAAGTCGCCATCATCAATTCTTCCATCGGTTGCGATAACCCTGAGTCAGTACTGTTGTCTCTGCAGCATTGTTGATCAGGTCCTAGTGTTCGAGTCTAGACGGTGGCAAATTTTCGACTCCAACTAGATAGTTGTCTCAGATTTAACAGCTGACAAGAGGAGAATTCTGACTGCTGATCGGTTATTTTACGA